>CAUYRH010100135.1:0-11886 GCA_963574655.1 Perodicticus potto | reverse complement strand
GTGATTACCCTTTCTTTGCTGAAATTATAGAAAAAGTGCATACTATAATTTTAATATATTACATTTATTGAAATTAAATTGGAATTTTATCACTTATCAAAATTATGTAAATACATATTATGGCTTAATGTATCTGCTCTTCTTTTGTATTGAGTTTTCATTCCTTAAATATTATTTGAAATTTTCTATATTTGATATATAATTACAAACATGTTTTTTCACACACTCAAATAAATTTTATTAATTATAATTAAATTCCACTTTTTGATACATGAAGTATTACAACTAATCTGTTGGGAACCACAGTTAGCCAAATCCTATCTTTTTGGTACTGCTCAGAAAATTTTGAAAGCATTTTAGATTTCTTGCAAAAACAAGACCTGGGTTCTTGTTGCTCTTTAGTTTTGTATTCAAAAGCATAGGATCATCTCCAAAAATGCTTAATTCCTTTGAGTGAAAATTTTTTTCAAACATCAACTTCAGAATGATGTGAACACTTACCTGATGTGAACACTTACCAGATTGTTCTACATGGAGGATTTTTTTAGTAGAATGTCTATGATGCCAGACAAAATGAGTGAAATATATTAAAAGTTTGGTCACTAAGATCAGGTGTTCACGTTGATTTTCTAATTCAGTAGCAAATTAACTTTATTTTAAAAAATATTCTAAACTAAACATACACTTACTCTTCAACATACTTGGGGAAAATTCACCACATTCTCTTCTTTATCATCTCAGCTCAGGACTCTCACTTGGACTGATTCCCAGTCACTAAGCTCATAATTTTAACATTTAAAAAATAGAGACGTCACTGAAATGGAACTATTTATATGATTAAGGCACTCTCTCATGCAGACAGATATAAGATGAAAGTCAAATCAAAACAAGAAGGCTGTTTGGTGAGCATGGAATCAAAATAAGTATGATTAGTTATTATAGACAAATCTTTGAGCCTGGCATTTATTCATGTATCTATACCCAAAACAAAGGTAGGACTAGCATAGATAAGCCCATAGACATAACACCACAATCTTTGGATAGCTTAATAATAGGTACCGCCAAAATTAGTAGAAGTATCAAAAGTTAGTAGCCACTAAGAATCCATATAAGGTTGTGTGAATGATGAAAAAATTGTAAAAAGAAGAGAAAATGTAAAACTATACTTCAGAAAGGTTTAAATACAAAGAGATAGGGAGATACTACTTCCTAAAAAATTCACTCTTTAATGGAGTTTAACATTTCTTCTGCAATCTGGCCTCAATACATATGTTGCTCTTAATTCAGCACTTAGGCAAAAATCCTTATATGAATTTTCAGTATCAACCTGTCACAAACTTTAACCATCCAGTGAGATGACAACAGGCAGGATTGGACGAGTCTCATTTGTTCAAAGTCACATTGCTTTGCTTTTGTTTTTATAAAGTCAGTTCAGACACATTCATTTATCACAACAACAAAATATAATCATATGTATTAATTCAAAAGTGTGAAAAGTTGCTAATATGAGATCAAGTAAACACATACTTTTGAGTTTAAGATAATTTTTACTTATTTATTCAATCATTAAATAGTTTAATTATTAACTATTCACTCATTTGTTTATTGTCATTTTTATAAATAAGGCACAGGAAATTTTGTCCATGATCTCAAAACATAGGAACGATGAATAATCTATTAAATAAATATTCCATAATACCACACATAATAGATACATGTATATACAAAATAGGTCAGAGATACAAAAGGGAAGTTATTATTATTGGTTAAATGAGTCAGAGAAGATTTCCCATAATATATATGTGTATTGTGTTTTGAACGAAAATGAGCAGTTAGCCAGTGTGAAGAAAAGGAGAAAATTCCAGGAATAGAAACAAAATATGTCACAGTTGAGTGTATACCTAGTGTAAGCCATACAGTATGGATGGACAGTTCTGCATATGTAGGGAACAAAAAAGAGATGGAGCTGAACAAGAAGACAAAAGACTATAAAATTATTAAAGGTGATATTATAGACTTCTAATTATTAAAAATTAATCCAATAATGGGAAAAACATTTAAATATAGACATTTCACAAAAGAAAATATATCAATAAGCTTGTGAAGAGTTGCCCAACATGATTAATTCTAAGGAAAAATGCAAATTAAGATCACAATGATATCTCATTTCATACTCAGGAAAGTAGCTAAAATTTTAAAAATACTGAAAATAAAAATTAGCAAGAGAAGCTAGAACTCTAACCACTGCTGGTAGGACAGTCAAATGGAGTAATCACTTTGGAAAGTGGCTAGTTTTTTTATAAAATTAAAATTAAACCTACCCTAATAGCCCAAATTATACCCCTAGTTACATACTAAGGGGAAATAAAAATATAATTCTATTAAATAATTTATACAAAATCTCTATAGAATCTTTATTTTGTTAGAAAAAAACTAAAAAAATGTAAGAGCTATCCAAATATTTATCAGAATCTATCAAAATATCCATCCATATCCATTTGTATGATTTATGGCCAGTTCAAAAAAAGGTAAAATAATCCATGGTGACTTAAATTAGAGCAATAGTTGCATGTGGAGAGGGTAGAGTTGCCTAAAAGTGTTGTTGAAAACTTTCCTAAATGAGAAAACTTTAAGGTGAGGAAAGTGTTCTATAACTTGATTTGGTTCCTAAGTACCCAAGTACAGGTATATATTTTTCAAAACGCAGTGGATCTTAAACTTACAATCTATACATTTTGCCTTAAATACAGTATACTTTAAATAAAGTAACCATATTTCAATGCATTCCATAGAAGAAGCACTGAGGCATTAGTTCTCAACTTGACTCTGTCACTTACCACCATTTTGATCTTTGGATAGTAATTATTTTTGTATGTCAGTCCCCTCATTTGAGGGTTTTCCATGATTGATTTGTAAAGACCTTTCTATTTGTTGTCTCCATGAGTACAGAAACAATATTCATCTGTTAATGACTCCATCTTAAACAGCTTATAGAATGCTTAACATGTGGGTATATATGCATTGTTTTAGTGAAATGAATTCGGTTAAACGTTCATGATTGCATAATTAGATCACCATTCAGATCTCTTCTTTATACCTCTTACAGTAACTATTAGAACACTTTTCAAAGCACTAAATATTTGTTTAATGCTACTATTTCTAATTCATGGTGCTTTGTGTTTTCACAAATATTGGAAAACTTTGTAGGTATAGTTAACTTCAAGTCAATTCTCAAATGTATCTACATTTCACAAATGTGTGTGTATATGTGTTTGAGTGTTTCTGACCCAAATTTAATAAGATTTCATACCTAACCATCTCTACTAGTGAAAGCACAATATTGGCATTTTATAGTTCTTAATATAAGAAGATATGGATCCTTGTGAGATGATTATGATTTGGAATGCTTTTTGATATGTCTGCATAGTGACAGATCAATGGATGGGGTGACAGTTAGTACCAAAGAAATAACAGTCATCGATATCTATTGCTACTGAACACACAAATTAGGAATATAACCTTAAATCATGGTTAGATACAGAAAAGTATCTTATAGATCACTGGATGGAGTGCTGCAGTTCACAGCCTCAAAAGTTATGCCATTTCCTCATGATCAAAGAGTGAGCCAGACATAGAGACTGTCAAGCAATTCTGAAGTGCATTCTTTGCACTAACTCATGCTTCCTATTGGTTTCCCTGATTCAAGAACCCAGGGAACAAATTACTGCTTTAATATTTTATTCAGTGTCAATAACTATTTTGCCTTTGTGCTTGGACTTTGTTCCCCCAACACATGTTGTCCACAGCAGACACAGCCTATCAGTCATGGGTCTCCTCTTCCTTGAGCCTGGACTTAGCTTCACTAACCCTTTCAGCACAACAGAAAGACACTATAATTTTTTGAGTAAGTTTGTAAGAAAAAACAATATACGGTGATTTCTGGAAGTTTCTTTCAGTATGCTAATACATTATAAGCAGGGTATGATGAATAGTGAGGACAACCTGAGGTCATTTTTCATGTCCCTTTGAATTCTAGCTGGGTTTGGGTTTATTTCTCCACTACCTGTTGTTTTATTAAAGATCTCTTATGGCTCCTTTTTGAGCAAATCCTGCCATTTCCCTTTGTCCAGTGCTTTGGAAAGTTAGTGTATAACCACTGTTTTCTCTATCAAAGATCTTGATAGAGAAACACACTCTGGAATGGCTTGACAGTTTCAATGTATAGGTAACATCAAAGTCAAAATGGCCTTCTTTAAAAAACATTTCTGCAATTTTCTTCATTGAGTATTATTTTCATTATTATTTTTAATGAGAGAATTTGTTTCCACGGCAGATACAGAAACAAAGTGACAATAAAATAAATTTGAAAAGAAGATATCCTCTAGAAACAATGTAGAAAGTGTTTCATGAAGAAGCAAGGGATCCTGGAAGAATCAGTTAGCACATCTAGAGATGCAGGAAACATAGCAAAATCACAAGAAGAACAAAGCCTGACATAAACATGGGAGTATGGTAAAAATGAGCTACTTTGATGATAAAATATTAGGTTATAATGTTTATATGTGGTGAAAACTGGAGCTTAGTCTAAGATTGCAGCTATATCACAGTGAGCGGTGAACAACAGTGGTGATTTTGAGCAGAAGAATGATACCTAGAACTTCTTTAGGAAATTTAACATAGAAAAAGCATATGAGAAACCTGTATTGGAGAATTAAAGGATTACATGGAATTTATTTGTGGCTTCTTTGTTTAGGTCTGTGAAAGAAAACCAAAAAGCCTTGTTTTGATCAGAGTAATAACTGTCTCCTCCCTGGAAGTGGAAAATAAAACTTTCTGTTAGTAAGAAATTGGCTGAAGGCAGAGATCAACATTAAGAATGGACACCTATGGTGCATCTTACAAGGGTACATGTGAAATTTACTAAATGTAGAATACAAATGTCTTAACATAATAACCAAGAAAATGCCGTGAAAGCTATGTTAACCTGTTTGATAAAAATATTTGAAATTTTATGTAAAACCAGCACATTGTGCCTCACAATTGTATTAATGTACACAGCTATGATCTAATAAAACAAAAAAGTGGGCAAAGGAAATAAAAAACAAAAACAAAAACAAAAAGAAAGAATGGACATTCCACCCTGGCTGTGACAAGCCTCCCAGAAGTTGAGGGCTGGACACGTGGATACCTCGTCTTTCTTCTCTCTCTTCCAGGCCTTTGTGTTGCTGCACCTGCAGAGACTAGCTGCCATTTCAGCCTGGACACATGCTGTTTGCCTGGACCTCGCCTTGCTATGACCATAGCCTGTAGTCAGATTCAGCCTTCTTCAAGAACTGCAGGTCAATCAGCTTCCCCAGCACCAGTTTTGTTTTCAGTAAGCAAGTTTAGTCCTGGCTTTCGTTCACTTGCCTAAACTGCTGTGAGGAGGCAGTTTTATATGGAGGCCTGAGCTACTAAACACATTAGTACTGTGCCAACACACCCTGAGGGCTAGGTGCTCAAGGAGTGGGTGGGAGTAGGGTAATAAGTAATAACATCTTTAATGCATGTTGTCCTTTATAATGTACTCTACAGTTTGGCATGAAGCTACGTGTCATCCTCACAGACAGTGGCAGGCAGAGCAGGAGACATTTATCACCTGCGAGGTACATCGCAGAAAACGAACTAGGAAAGATAAAAAGGCTTTTCTGTCTGAGGCCCAAGGATGTCTTGTGCTCTTTCCACTAAAGTTTCTGTTCTGCTCATCTCTATACTCCCCAGGAATACATTCTGAGCAAGGTAGGAAAGGGTATTAATTATATAATTGCTGGTTAGCTGCAGAATGGTAGGATGGATCACAGTGTTATGGTTTATTCTTACAAAATAGTATTCCTGCTAATGTATTTGCCTTAGCCATTTTCACTGATTCTGATTGTCACTTGTGCTTCTCTCAGCATTCCCAGGATAGTACAGGATTAGATCAGTGGCTCTCTTTAGCCTCATAGCACTAATGCTTAACTATACATGTTCCCCAGAATCACTATTTTGTCTCTTACTTCTGCAGTTGGTGCGTACTGCTGTCTTCTGAAGTATCTTCCCTAACTTGTCATTAGGCTGTATGATCAACACCTACATTTTCAATTACCTACTCTTATTTAATTCATAATATATTATTGAAATTACTTCTTTACAACCCTATCTCCATACTGAGCTATTTTTTGAAAAGCAGAATGATGTCTTTTTCAACTTTGTATCCCAATAACCTAGTACAGAACTTGACATACACTAGGATGTCAATAAAAATTTCTAGAATAATTAATAATTAATAGAGGACAATTAAATGGACAAATAAAAAGAGTACCAAAGTTGAATTAAATCTTACTTCTGTCACTCAATAGCTTGACAATTTTTTAACTTTCCTAATGTATAATACAAATTATAATAATATCTACCTAATTTGGCTGTTGTACAATTTGTAAGAGATAAGTTCTGAATATGTAATGCGCTTCATAAATTGTATTGCTTTGCACAACCAGTAGTCACTAGCATTTTTATATTTTTATTGATAATTTATTTTTTATATTTTTCCTAGAGTCCTTGAATGTTTGGCTAAATTACACAGAAATTTCCATCCTTTACAAGAAAGTAAAATGAGAATGTTCAATTAAAAGAAGGAAAAGTTCCAGTACTTTTTCTTGGCCCGAATAGATTTTGCTTGTCATAAAACCTGTCAGAGGAAGTAGTTGAATTTTGAAATCCACTAAGTTTAGAGTCAGTTGCTTCTCACAGGGTGTTCTCTAATATACCTGCTTTAAAAAGTTTGTTTCACAAGCTCACTGTCAAATTAACTTCCAATTACCCCGTTAACTCAAGACAGTCATTTAAAATTTTGGAACTTGTAAGCCAAAGTACAGGTCTTTTCTTGGCCTTGATTTCATGCATATTTGCTCACTGCTGTAGCCCTTATGTTTGGGCCTTTAACCTTGTACATGAGTCAGACTTTGGAAAGGTTCTTTCTAGCATCTAAGCCCTATTATGTGAGGTCCACATTTGCCTGCTATATGGCTATTTCATAGACTTGACCAATTAAAAGACATCAGCTTGAATTCACCCAAATGATCACAGGGACATGGGTTCTAATTCATGGAAAGGGAAGTAAATCAACATTTATTGAGCATGAATTCAGTGGTAGGCAATATGCTATGAGCTTTATATATTTTCACATAACCTTCACTGTAGTTCCGGGGGGAGCCAAGGATATGCTGGAGGTGGCAGGTTCAAAGCCAGCTCCAGCCAAAAAAACTGAAAAAAAAGAAAAGAAAATTTAAAAATTTTCATAGATTTTAAATAATTGAATCAAAGTTAATCAGAGGGAAAGTCAGAATTCAGTTCCATCTGAAGAGAAAGTCTATACTCTCTCAATGCAGTTCTCAATTTCCATGAGATCTGGTATTTCCTAATTTCTATCCACACCAGCAACATTTGTAAACTACTGGAGTATGTCTTGTAGCCTGTCAGCTGAGTTCATAATTTTCTGTTTGATTACACACAATCATTTAATCTTTTTAAACATTTTTATTCCTGGCCAAAAAAAAAAAAAAAAGAAAAGAAAAAATCCTTCTTACATTCTTGAAAGGATTTGTTCAATTCCATAAAATACACATTCATCAAGATCTATCAGTCAACTCAGCTTGCCCAGGAAGGAATAAGTCATCTGCATAAAGTATATTTCCTAATTACGTATGCCTCATTCTGCAGAATATATGGCATCTACGCAGGTTAACTGCCTTACCCTGTGATTAAGGGTAAAATATCCTCCGTGAATCCGGCTTTTGCTAAATAAAATTATTGCTATGAAAAGACAGTAATTTAGAAAGAATTTTATCCAAATATCTACAATTCTGTAGGTTGTCTACTTATTTCTTGATATCCTTGGTTGTACAGAAACTTTTTAACTTGGTCAAGTCCAATTTATTATTTATTTATTTTATTAAATCATAATAGTGTACATTAATGCATTTGTGAGATACATTGTGCTAATTTGATATACAATGTGGAAAGCTTACATCAAACTTGTTAACATAACCAATACCTCACTTAATTATTTGTTGATGTAAGACATTTATAGTCTACTCTTAATAGTTTTAAAAAGTACCATTGCATTATGCACAATTTTTGAGGTCCCACCAAATATTCGCCCTCCTCCTGGATTCCCCCCTTCTCTCCCCTTTCCCTACCCTTCCCTTTTTCTTTTTGGGCTATAGTTTTGTTTTACCATTCATATAAAAGTGTAGGTTATATATTGGCTTCATAATAGTATTAAATACATTGGATACTTTTTCTTCCATTCTTGAGATACTTTACTTTACTAAGAAGAATATTTTCCAGCTCCATACAGGTAAACATAAAAGATGTTAAGTCTCCATCTTTTTTATGGCTGCATAGTATTCCATGGTATAAATATTCCAACATTGGTTAATCCATTCATGGGTTTTTGGATACTTAGGCTGCTTCCATGACTTGGCAATTATGATTTGGACTTCAATGAATACTTTGGTGCCAATGTCTTTGTTGTAAAACGATTTTTGATCACCTGGGTATATACCTCATAGAGGGATTGCAGGACTGAATGGTGAGTTTACTTTTAGTTTCTTGATTATTCTCCAAACTTCTTTCCATAAAGGAGGTATTAGCTTGCATTCCCACCAGCAGTTTAGAAGTGATCCCTTCTCTCCACATCCATGCCAATATCCGAAGTTTTGGGATTTTGTAATCTGGGCTAATGTTACTGGAGTTAGATGATGTCTCAAAGTAGTTTTGATTTGCATTTCTCTAATGATTAAAGATGATGAGAATTTTTTCATGTGTTTGTGGGCTATGTGCCTGTCTTCCTCAGGTAAACTTCTGTTCAAGTCTCTTGCCCACAAGAAAATGGGGCTATTTATTTTTTTCTTACTGATTAGTTTGAGTTCTCTGTAGATTCTAGTTATCAGACCCTTGTTTGAGTTCTCTGTAGATTCTAGTTATCAGACCCTATTTTTATAGTTTCGTGTCTTAAGTTTAGATTTTTTATCCATAACCTACAAATATTGTCTCCCATCTGAGGGCTGTCTGTTTGCTTTACTTACTGTCCTGTTGGATGTGCAGAAGCTGTTTAGTTTTATCAGATCCCAGTAATACATTTCTTTGGCGTTGCTTGAATTGCCAAGGGGTCCTTCTCATAAAAAATTCTCCTGGGAAAATTTCTACAAGTGTTTTCCCTGCACTCTCTTCTAGTATTTTTATAGTTTCATATCTTAAGTTTAAATCTTTTATCCAGTGATAATTTTTATTAATGGTGAAAAGTGAGGGTCCAAGTTTCAGTCTTCTATAGGATGCCAGACAGTTCACCCAGCACCATTTGTTAAATAGGGAGTCTTTTCCCCATTTAATGCTTTTGATAGGCTTATCAAAGATCAAATGGTGATAAGTGTCTGGGTCCATCTCTTAGTTTTCTATTCTGTTCCATATATCTACCTCTTTGCTTTTATGCCAGTACCATGCTGTTTTGATCACTATGGATTTTTATAATATAGCCCGAAGTCTGGTAACATGATGCCTCCTAATTTTTTTTTTTAATTTCTCAGTAATGTATGGCTATTCGAGGTTTCTTTTTTTAATTTTTAACAAGTGAACAGTTTATTAATAATTAAACAAAGGTATGATGTGATACAGTACAAGCAAGACACTCAAGATAGGTATAATAGTACTTCTCACACAAAAACTTAAATTTCACCTCAAAAAAAATCACAAGACAAAAGAGAAAGCAATTTCACTGTTATAAAATAAGATATTTCATGCAAAGTATTAACTCTGCCCTCCCCAAAGCCCAACCTCCCAACAAATAAAAAACCATCTGGGAATACTGCTATGCTAATGTATTAACCACAATATTCGAGGCTATTCGAGGTTTTTTCTGATTCCATGTAAAATGGAGTACTATTTTTTTTTCATGATCTTTAAAGTATGACAATGGTGCTTTAATAGAGATTGCATTAAATCTGTAGATTGCTTTGGGTAGTATGGACATTTTAAAGATTTATTTATTTTTGTTGTTGCTGCAATTGCCTTTGGGGTCTTCTTCATAAATTTTCTCCCTAGGCTAATATCTTTAAGAGTTTTTGTCTCACTTTCTTCTAGAATTTTTATAGTTTCGTGTCTTAAGTTTAGATTTTTTATACATTATGAGTTAGTTTTTGTGCTATGATAGGTGAGAGTCCTGTTTCAATCTTTTACATGGCTGTAAAGTTCTCCCACCACTATTTATTGAAAAGAGATTTTTTTTCTCACAGTGTATTCTTTTGTTAGCTTTGCCAAAGATCAGATAGAAATATGATAATGGCTTCATCTCTAGAGTCTCTGTTCTGTTCCATAGGTCTATGTCTTTATTGTTATGCCATGCTGTTTTGATCATTATAGGCTTAAGGTATAGACTGAATTCTGGTAAGGTGAGGCCTCTAGATTTGCTCTTGTTTCATAGATTTGCACTGGTTATTGGTTATTTTCTGATTCCATATGAAAAAAAATTATTTTTTCAATATCTGCAAAATCTGATGTTAATATTTTAATGTGAATTACTTTGAAATTGTAAATTGCTTTGGGTTGTATAGACATTTTAACAATGTTAATTCTTAAATTAACAGTCTATAAGCATCTGTTAGCATCTTTTGTTATTTCTTTTCTCAGTGACTCATAGTTCTCTCTATGGAGATCCTATATCTCCTCTGTTAATTATATTTCAAGGTATTTCATTTACTTTGATTCTACTGTGAAGAATATTGTGTCTTTGACTTGACTATCAGCTTTACTATTGGTGTGTCTGATTTGTGTACATGGATTTTATATTCTGAGATGTTACTGTATTTGTTTGTCAATTCCAGACGTTTTTTGGTTGAGTCTTGGTGTTTTCTATGTATAAGATCATATTGTCAGCAACAATAATTTGACCTATTCTGTCTGCATTAGAATGCCCTTGGTATCCTTCTCATGTCTGATTTCTTTGGCTAAAACTTATATCACCAAATTAAATAATAGTGGCAATAGTGCACATCCTTGTCCAGCTTCAGTTTTAAGTCTTTGACCAGTATCTACAAAGATGTCAAGCAAATCAACAAGAAAAGATCAATAGAAATTGAGCAAGAGCCTTGAATAAAAACTTCTCTTTCAAAAACAGACTAATGGCCAACAAACACATGAAACAATGATCATCATCTCTAATCATCAGGGAAATGAAAAGCAAAGCCCTATTGAGATATCAACTAATCCCAGTGAGAATGGTTCACATCATAAAGTTCCAAAGCAACAGATGCTGGAATGGATACAGAAAGAAGGGAACACTTACAAACTGTTGGTGGGAATGCAAACTTGTTCAACCTCTGTGGAAAGTAGTATGGAGATTCTGTGGGGTCAGAAATCCCCACATATATGTTTCATGTACATCTCATTCAAGTGAGCCACTAATGGGTTAAAATGGCTTTTGCCTTCACAGAAAAAGCAACAGGTTTGGGCTACCCTGAGGCAAACACAAAAACTGTTTTCTGGTCATCCAGAAACAGATACTTTGAAGTTTTTGCAGCCATTGGTTCCAAGGAGTTAGAAGCTGAAAAGCTTCTTTCCTGGAGCCATGGTCCAAAGGTTGACTAAAGATCTCAGCAAGATGTGGAGAAATAAAGTCATAAACCCATTTAAGGTTAACTTGGTGAGCGCATGAGGAATTTCAGAAAGCAGTTCCCCTGTAGCTCTGTCTCTCTTATTTGTATGTAGATTTCTTACACAAAAGCTGAGGCTCATTTACAAGGAGTTAAGGTAAAAGAGCACTGTGCTGGTTTGCAGACTTGATGTCTGCCACTTAGGTTTAGAGTTAGATAG
>CAUYRH010100132.1:0-58689 GCA_963574655.1 Perodicticus potto | reverse complement strand
CCCAGGTTATTCAGCTACTAAAACAGGCAGTCCCCAGGTTAATCAACTACAGGAAGCCCCCAAGTTACCCAGCTGCTGATACAGGCAGCCCCCAGGTCACCCAGCTGCTGATACAGGAAGCCCCCAGGTTACTCAACTCCTAAAACAGGCAGTCCCCAGGTTACTCAGCTACTAAAACAGGCAGTCCCCAGGTTAATCAACTACAGGAAGCCCCCAAGTTACCCAGCTGCTGATACAGGCAGCCCCCAGGTCACCCAGCTGCTGATACAGGAAGCCCCCAGGTTGCTAATCTACTGATACAGGCAGTCCCCAGGTTACTCAGCTACTATGCACAATGCAATGTATAATGGTACATTTTCAAAACTATTAAGAGTAGAGTATAAATGACCACAACAAATAAGTAAGTGAGGTGATGGTTATGTTAACCAGTTTGACGTAAGCACTCCATATTGTATATCAAATTAGCACATTGTACCCCATAAGTGCATTAATGTATACAATTTGATTAAATAAGAAAAAGAGAAATTCTGTAGGCTTGTTCTTAACTTGAATTTGTATGTAAGTTGAAACAGGTACATTTACCTGCTACCTATAATAACTTCCGTAAAAGTGCAAGTTGTATATCAGTCCATGTTTGTGTCTTGGGGACTTATTGGAATAGCCTCTGTTCATAAGTGCGAATTGTATGTACGTTGCATTTTTGTAACTCGGGGATGGCCTGTATCAATTTACATTCAAACCTCTCAATTAAAGAGTAGAAATTGGCCAGGTGTGGTGGCTCACACCTATAATCCCAGCACTTTGGGAGGCAGAGCTGGTATCATCCTTGAGCTCAGAAGTTTTGAGACCAGCCTGAGCAAAATAGTGAGACCCCAAAAATAGAAAAATTAGCCAGGCATCGTGTCAGGCACCTGTAGTCCCAGCTACTTGGGAAGCTGAGGCAGGAGGATCTCTTGGGCCCAGGAGGTGGATGCTGCAGTGAGTGAGAGCAACACAGTGAGAGCCTGTCTCAAAAACAAAACAAAAACAAAAGTGGACATTGTCAAACTGTATGGAAAGGCAAGATCCATTTGCATGGTGCCTATAAGATACACACTTTAAATATAAGACACAAATAGGTAAAAAGGAAAAGCACGGGGCTGGGATGGTGTCCTCACACTGATCAGGAGAGAGTGGAACGGCAGTTTAATATCAGACAAAAACATTCCAGAGCAAGGATATTGGGTCTAAACAACTCCTCCTGATAGAGGAGTCAGTTCACCCAGAGGATGTAACAGTCCAAATGTTTGCATACCCAATAACAGAGTTTCAAACTAAATTCAGCAAAAACTAATAGACCCACAAGGAGAAACAGACCAGTCCATGCAACTGGTCTTGGAGATCTCAACACCTCTCTCCCGATATTAATAGAACAAATACACAGAAACTTTTAAGGATATAGAAAACTTAAAAAACAGTATGGACTAGCTTTGCCCATTTTGTGTTTATACTTTATACATAAGTGAGGTGTATATTATAGTTCACCCAGTAATGGTGGAGTACACATTCTTCTCAAATATGTGTGAACAGCTTATCAGGATGGGCCACTGTGTGGACCACAAAATGACTCTCAAAGAATTCAAAAGGACTCAAGTGATATAAAAGTATGTACTCTAACAAAAAAAGATATTAAGATAGTATAAGTTTGATATTAACATATAAATGTATCTAGAAAAAAATCAAAGAATTATATCCAAAAGCTCAAATATTTAGAAACTTATCTCATATCTAAATAACAATTGGTCAAAGAAAAAATCGAAAGAGAAATTAGAAAATAGTAGAAATTAGAAAATAGTTTGAACTGAATAAAAACAAAGTAGGGCATATCAAACTTGATGGAGTTCAGTTCAAGTGGAATTTAGAAGGGCATGTACAGCACCAAAGTCCTCACTGGAAAAATAAAGGTCCCAGAGCAACAGCAGGCTCCAGCCAAAGAACCCCAGAAGGCACTATTATAGAAACGGAAAAATAGATTCTAAATTTTATATGAAAAGGCAAAGGACCTACAGTAGCCAAAACAACAAAGTTGTGTGACTTTTACCTGACCTAAAAGTGTCTCACAAAACCATCACAATCAAAACAATGTTGTAGCTGGGCACAGTGACTGGTGCCTAAAATCCCAGCTACTCAGAGGCTGAGCCAGGAGGGTCTTTTGAGTCTGAGAGTTCAAGCTCAGCCTGGGAAACACAGCAAGGACCTTGTCTCTTTCAAAAAGGAAGGAGTGGGAGAGACAGTGTTTATCTTAGCCAGCTTGCGCTGCCAGAACACAAGGCCCAGCACAGGGTGTGTGGGGGACACACAACTCAGTCCATAGCACACACGGTTTTGGCATGAAAGTAGATGACCAGATAAACAAAACAGAGTCCAGAATAAACTCACACATATATATGCTCAATTGATTTTTCAACAAAGGTACAAAGCAATTCAGTGGAGAAAGGATTGTCTTTTCACAATGGTGCTGGACAATTGAACATTCGGATGTAAATAATATGTATCTTCACCACACTCATTCAAAATGGATCTTATACATAAATGTAGAATCTAGAATTTTAAAAATTTTAGATAAAAACTTTAGAGAAAATCTTTGTGATCTTGGGTTGGGTAGGTTCTTCAATATAATACTGAAAGTAGGATTCAGAAGAGAAAAAACTTAATGCATTGGACTGATTAAAATTAATAACTTCTCTTTTAAAAGACCCTATTAAGACAATGAAAAGGTAGTCCAAGATTGGGGAAAATATTTGCAAAGTGTCTCTCTGATAGAGGACTTGTATCTAGAATATGCACAGAACTCTCAACATTCAATAATAATAAAAGAATCCAAATGTGCAAAAAATTTGAACAGATACTTGACAAGAATGTTTTGAGACAGAGTCTCACTCTGTTGCTCTGGGGTGGAGTGCCGTGGCATCATCACAGCTCACAGCAAACTCAAACTCGTGGGCTCAAGCTATCCTCCTGCCTCAGCTTCCCACATAGCTGGGACTACAGGTGCCCACCACAACACCCAGGTAATATTTTCTCCTTTTAGTAGAGATAGGGTCTCACTCTTCTTCAGGCCAGTCTCAAAGTCCCGAGCTCAAGCAATCCACCTGCCTCGCCCCCCAGAGCTAGGATTACAGGTAGAAGTCACCGCACAAAGAAATTATAACAAAGGCAATATCCACATAAAACCTTGTTCAGTCATTAAAGAAATGAAAGCAAAACCACAATGAGATATTGCCACAAACATGGCAGAATTATCTAAAAGTAAAAAGACCGACCACACTAAGCATTGATGAGGATGTGGAGTGACTAAAATTCTCATATGCTGTTCATGGAAATATAAAATGATATATAACTAACTACTGTGCAAAACGATATAACAGTTTTTTTTAATGCGTAAACATAGTGACTAAATGAACCAGCCATCTCGCTACTAAGGGCTGGGATTGCCAGATGCCATAGGCCATCTTTCATTTTGCACACACATCTCAACCAATCCCAGACAAACGGACCCATGGAAATTTTACCAGGGTGGCAGGTTTTTAAATTTTTATATTTCCCTTTTTTGTAACTTTTGCAAGCATGTGGCTCCTTGGTACTTTTATTTTCTGCTCTCCAGGTAGGTTCAGCCTGATGTCATCTGTGTAGTGGAACAGTGTGAAATGCTGGGGCGTGGCCACACAAAGGGCCTTGTGAGGGCAGTGGCAGTGGGCTCCGAGAAGGCATGGAGAGGTCAGCACTCTCCCTGCCCTAAGAAGAGTGTTTCTCATGGTCATTCCCCACAAACACAGCCGGGAGGCACCCAGCACATAAACAGCTGTGTGGACCAGAATTTGTGTACATTCACTCCAGTAAGGACACTGGTGGCGGAAACTGGAGTTTCCTCTTGATGAGGTCTGTGAAAAATCTCTAGTATCTGAGGCCAAATAGCCAAGCTAAATGGGGGTGCGATGCAATTACAGCCTTTGCCTTTTTTAAGGTTGGCACTCGCCTCTGTCTTGGCAATGACATAGTCATGTGACGTCTGGTAGGAGGGGCAGGTCTAAGGCTGCCACTTCAATCAACCTGCCATTGTGGGTCAGGAAAAAATGGAGAATCTGGTTCAGCGCCCGTAGCTCAGTGGCTAGAGTGCCAGCCACATACACCGGGGCTGGTGGGTTCGATCCCAGCCTGTGACCTCCTAAACAACGACAAGTACAACAAAAAAATAGCTGGGCGTTGTGGTGAGTGCCTGTAGTCCCAGCTACTTGGAAGGCAGAGGCAAAAGAATCACTTAAGCCCTAGAGTTTGAGAACGCTGTGAGCTGTGACGCCACAGCACTCTACCAAGGGCAACGTAGTGAGACTCTGCCAGGTACTCAGCACATCAGTTAAACTATACATTCCAGAATGCAGGGTAGCGGTGAGCAGTGACCCTGGCCAAAACTGCGTTTGCCACCTGCCTAAACAAGGCTCTGCTCTGAGAGAGTCTCACAGCAAGTCGGATGTCTGGGGGTCAGTGTAACTCCAGAGTCCCTGCACATACTGGTTTCATTGGTCCCCTACAGTCACCCACTAAAGGATCGCCAGTCCCTTTGGTGAATGTCTGGATGGCAGGGCCTTTCCTCAGTGTGTGTAGCCCTTTCATTCCAGGGACTCTGAAATGTGGATTGGACAAGGGACCACAATCTATTGTGGTGACAAATTAGAGGTTCACCAGATATGCTCATTCCCAAACACCAAGCAAGGCTTCAGGGACACCATAGCTCAGTGGTTCTCAACCTTCCTAATGCCGCGGCCCTTTAATACAGTTCCTGTGGGTCGTGACCATGAGAACCGCTGCCGTAGCTGAATAGCTCCCACCCATAAAACACCAAAAACTGGCACACCACCTCCCAGGTTTCAGTTTATCTAGAGGAGAGGTGTACTTGATAGGAGCACTAAAAATTAACCAAAGAAAAAGCAGGCAATTTTTAACTCAAAGGAAAACAAAATAAATCCCAAGAAAGGAACACAAGCTACTGTGCAGAGAACTAGATTAAAACGTGTTCATATGTTTGGAGGGACCCAGAGCAGGAGGACAGAGGAATGGCAGGGAACCCGTGCCATGTCCACAAAAGCCGAATGCCTGCAGCTGCCCACCCTCCAGCCAGCAGGATCTGCTGCCATTGTGCCAGGCAGGTGCTCCCACGAACAGAGCCTAAACTGAGCCCGTTGCGATGGCTTTAGGAAGTTCAGGTTCCAGGCTCTCAGGTGCCGCACTGTGGGCATGTGGTGCAGGAGATACCAGCTATCGTTGACATAGTCGGGGTCACGCTGGACCCCAAGAGGCCTGTGGCTTGGGGACTGCCACGCAGCACAGACGGTATGCCTAGTCTTCCAGCTTTCTCCATGGGGTGTCAGGGATAGAACATTCGTGTGGGGACTTTGCTATTCCTGGGGTTCCATAATCACCGCCATCAGTTTCTCAAAGTTTCTGGTGGCTCCAGAGAGCCAGTAACATGGCATGTCACGGCAGGAGGTACAGGGACAGGGAGACATGGCTTCCAGGACCATCCCCCCAGAGGAAGAGTATGCTGGGGCCTGCCTCCCTCCCCAGGAGCTCCCCAGAGATAGAACAAGGGCCTCTGAGGTGGGCACCCAGCGGGCATGAGGAGGCTGTGGCCACAGCAGGGCCTCCCTCCCGGCAGCCCCTGTCCATCACTCTCAGGACCCTGACCCACCGGGTTGGCAGCTGACCTCACAGGACCTGTGTCCGTGCCCATTTCACACGTCCTGGACAAAGCAGAGGGTTTAGTACACACTGTGAGCGAATGGCCCTACGCACAGCAAAGGCTGGGTGGGGGAGGCCCCTCCTGCCCTCCCTGCCCAGTGAGGAGTCAGTGTGTGGGTCTGAGTGGGCTCCCCTCAGCCTTCCTCTGAAAACACCTGCCTCAGCATGGACGAAAGAGGCAGGCGGGCAGCCGATGCCATCTCAGGGTCACTACCTGTGAGCACACCAGAGCACAGGGTGACGTCCAGCTCTGAGCCCTCCGGGGGCTGCATGTGAAGCTCAGGGCAAGGCTGCTTGGCAGGGCCCTGCTGGCCTCCCCCTGCCGGCTCTGCAGCTGCAGCGGCCCCGGCAGAGGACGCACCTGCGCGGAGGGCGAGCAGGAAGAGCAAGGCACCTGCGGCTGCATCTGCTCCATCTGGCCAGGGCCTTGGCAGAGCAGCCACCTCTGAGATAAAGCCAGCTTGGCAGCCAGGGCAAAGTTACAGGCATGCAAAGGTCACTACTAAATCAAGTATCATCAGCTCATAACCTCACTGGTTCCACCTGCGCAATTCCAGAGAGCATTCTGTCGTGGGAGGATGTTGACAAGGATGGGGTCGGTTGCTGAGCTTTCTCTCTGTCCTCAGTGACCGCCGTAGTTGTTCTGTGCTGGGAACACGCACACCTCCTCGCCTAATCTTTATCCTCCTTGGTGAGGCTGGAAGCCGGGTGGTGCCGGGGTGGGGCCCTGGAGGCAGGAGCGCCCTCTGTCTTGCTGCGGGTGCATCACACGTTGCAGTTGCTCCGTGCACAGCTGCACCTCACTGCGCATCAGGGACCCCGCCTTCTCCAACTGTGAGCACATGTCAGTAGGAGAGGCGGCCCCCACCGGTTACCTGCCGCTGCTGCTGCTTCCTGCCCCCATAGGTCGGGTCACAATTGTGCCCTCCTGCACTTGCAGGTCCTCCCAAGTGTTTTCCGCTTCCAGTGTGTGTTCCTTTTCTGAACTGACCCCCAGATCTTGAGAGGCCATTGTTTTCTTCACCAGCTGATTAGGGCTCCATCCGGAGCTGACACCTTTCTCTTGCAGCTGGTGTTATTCAGTCCTTCCGCCAGGGGCACATTGCATGTTCAAGATGGCATGCCCGCCACCATCTCCTGAAATCCTGTGATGCAAGGACTGGACCACCCCTCAAAAAAAATCATAAGTGGAAATCCCGCCCCTGGTGTGGTGGCGAAGTCACAAGGGCTCAGCCCTCAGGAACATGATTGCTACACTAAAAAACAGGTAGGCCAGGTTCAGGGGCTCACCCTGCGATCCCCTGAGGCCAAGGCAGGGGGATCTCTTGAGGCCAGGAGTGGGAACCAACGTAGGCAACATATTGAGACACTCGTCTCTAAAAAAATCAAAAGGTAATGGAAAATTATTCAGGCATATACCCCTGCCTGTAGTCCCAACTACCCAGGAGACTGAGGCAGGAGGATCGGTGAACTATGACGACTCCACTACACTTAGTCCGGGTAGCAGAGCAAGCCACAGTCAGAAAAAAACAGGCCCCAGAGAGCTCTTTCAACCCTCCTACTACAGAAAGACGTAAGGAGAAAAACCCTGTCTGCAGCCCACAGTCGGCCCTCCCCAGTCAGGGATCCTTCAGTACCTGGTCTGGACTTTCCCAGCCTCTGAAACCTGAGAAATAAAGGTTTGTTGTTTAAACCCCAAGTCTAGGGCATTGAAGCCCCCAACCTTTAGCCCCCAGCCCAGGGTTTAGCCCTGGAGTGCTGGCACAGTGCCTGCCACGCTGGAGGCAGCTCCTGAGTCTTTCTGCCTGTGCCCTGGACCCAGCCCCTCCGTCAGGCCCAGGGATACAGAAAGGGCAGTCAAGGACATGGATAAGGAGGGCAGCACCTGTGGCTCAGTGGGTAGGGCGCCGGCCCCATATACCGAGGGTGGGGGGTTTGAGGCCAGCCCTGGCCAAACTGCAACAAAAAATAGCTGGGCATTGTGGTAGGCGCCTGTAGTCCCAGCTACTCAAAGGCTGAGGCAAGAGAATCGCCTAAGCCCAGGAGTTGGAGGTTGCTGTGAGCTGTGTGATGCCACCAGCGATAAAGTGAGACTCTGTCTCTACAAAAAAAAAAAAAAAGGATAGGGACAAGGAACTGGGAGCCAGGGCACAGAGAGACACTTTTTCCCTGCACAGCTGAGCAGGTGTGTATGCCCCACAGGAGGGCACACCCGGGAGGAATGCCCGGGTTTAGGGTCACCCAGACAGGGACACACTGACCACTCACCCTGGTGCCTTCCGCAGACCTAGACGAGTCCTGGGCCTGGCTGGGTGGCCTGGAGGCTCCCTCCCTCTGTGAACTGAATAAAATCCTGCCCAAGGCAACTCGGAGAACCCCTGGAGTCCGTTCTGTCGAGCCTGACGCAGATCCCTCCCTTTCCAGGCTAGTTCGGGAAAATCGTGCTCGGATTCCAGCGTGACTCCAGCCGGTCAGTTTTGATAAGCCTCAGATACTGGCGCAAGCGAAGAACCTCGGCCAGTCCCTCGACGTCGCGGACACCCCGGACCCTCCACGGGTCCGCACCGGGGGCCACAAAACGACCCGCATCTCGGCTGGGTCGCGGGCGGATGACCCGCCAAGCTCAGGGCCCCAAGTGGGAAGGGAGAACACTCTGGCCCGACCGAGCCTTCCAGTCAGGGCAGGGGACTGGGTCTCCGCGGCGGGGCTGAAGACGCGGGCTGGACGCCACTGCTCCGCCGGCACCCCTGCGCGGAGCAGGGGGGCGGTAGGGACATTGTCCCCAGGGTCAGACCACGGGAGGGGAGGCAGAGCGGTTAGGGTGGAGGTCGGCGGCGCCGCGGGGACCGTGGAGAGCCCGCCTCAGCCTGGCTCCCTCCTCGTGGTCCTGCTCCTTCACGGCGTCGCTGGGACCGGCGAACCCTGGGAGCCCGTGCAGGAAGGCGCAGATGCGTGCGCGCCCCAGGAGGGTGGGAGGGAGACCCGGACTGTTCTCGCCTGGAACCCCCAGTCTCGGACCCATAGGTGCCCGGGCTCCTGCGCGCTCGAGGCTCCGGGTCGCGCAAGACCTCCAGCTGGGAGCGCTGCGGGGCCTCGAGTGGTGATAACTGCCTCCTGCGAGCGCTCCTGGTCCTGGGGGCGGGGTGCAGGGGCGCGGCCCCGGCTTGTCCCCCGCCCACCTGGGGCGGCGCGGAGGTGGAGTCAGGACCGGAGGGCGACCCCGACGGCGGGAGGGAGGGGCGGACCTGGGCTCCCCGATAAGAGCCCGGACCCAGACCGCCCAGCGCGGCGGAGCCAGACCTGAGCCTTCGCGTAAGCTCAGTGGGACCCTCGTGCAGACCTGGGCGGATAGGTAAGCCAGGGTCGCTGCCTGCACAGGCGTCCCCGCGCCTTCTCCGGCCTGGCCGCCCGCTCAGCCCACCCCGAAGGCCGTGGCGGCGAGGGGCATGGCCGGGGCAGGCGCCGTCGGGGGTCCTCGTGCCGCCGAAGGTGACATCTCCAAATTTGCCAACAGCTGCGGGTGGGGAGCGCGACCCGACAGTGCCACTTGGGGTTCTCGAGGGCAACAGAGACCGAGCGGTGTGTGCACGGGATGGGGTGCAGGGCTGGTGACGCGCCGGTGGCCCCCGGCCCCTCCCAGGCTCAGGACTACGCGGGCAGGGCCCGCCATCACTGGCTTCCGGGGGACGCGTGGCTGTCTGTGGCAGGGGCCTGCGGTCCGGGTCCTCCTAGTCCAGTCCCCCGCCGCCACTGTGAAGAGGCGGACCCCAGAGTTTCCCCAACACCGCTTCATCTCGCGGGTTTTTTGTCTTCGACGTCTAAGACCGACGCTGGGGCTCGGAGCTCGGCGGGGCTTCCAGGCTGATGGGCGGGGGAGGGCGGAGGAGGGCGGGCAGGGCGAGCGACAGTGTGTCAGCGGTCTCTGGCTCCGTGTCTTGTTCTGGCTGCAGGGAAGAAAGATGCTGTCCACGAAGACACATTTCCCTTTCGACACCCAAACCTGCCTCTAAGGCCCCCAAAGTTTAGCTCGCTGCAGGGCTGCATTCAGAGCAAAATGCCCTGGGGTTTAAATCTCCCCAACGTGCCACTCTCCCTACTGGACCGAGTTGCCAGTCTCTCCTCCCCAGCCCTCAACCGGTGGGCAGGCTCTTTGCAGAACCAATTAAGTGCAGGCTGGGTTGTTGCTAGGAGGTGAAGAGACCACGGAACTGTGCCACATAAAGTGGCTGATGGGATGAGATTTTGTTCATATGTGGCCGCAGAGGACCATTGCCCCTCTAGAGCTGCCACCTGGGGTCCTGCCCAGGCCACGCCCACCGAGAAACAGTGCCCAGGGATCAGAAGTCACTGCCTGGGTGGCTGTGGCTGCTCTGCTTCTCTGTCCTGCTTCACTGCCCAGGGCCCTGTGGGTCATCTGCATACTATTGCTCTGCCCAGCCTCCACCAGGCTTTCAGGTAGGGCCCAGGCCACAAGTGAATGTGGGTTGTACAGGATTCTTTTGAAGAAACTGTTGTGATGCTTATTTTTAAACTTCAGTGACTATGGCTGGTTTGGATTATATAAATTTCGCTCTTTGTTGTCTTACTGAGTATAAAGAACACATAGGTACTTTCCTAAGGCCTTAGTGTTGAAATAGTCAAAGGTTATAAAATTACTCTCTGGAAATATGTCGGAGGTGAAGGTAACATCTGTGCATTAGAGGTCATGCAGGTCCTGAGCTCAGACAGGAACAGAGAGGGGCACCCCACAAAGTGGGCACAGACTCCAGTGCCTGCCTCCAGGTATCCCCAACCCCAGCCACGAGAACCATCCTCTCCCAGCCCTCCTCAACCCACTGTGCCACCTTAGGTACTTGGAATATGTTTTTCCTTCCCGATGGAATGGATACAAATGCCTCGGGTCTCTGCTGTCTACACTAGGCATGTCTGTAGTCCTGGCTGCTAAATCACTGCATTCCTGTGTGTGTTTATTTTTCATTTGGGCTGAAAACCAAGGGAAAGAAGAACAGAATTCCTAGATCCCAAGCCTGCCCATGAGTAAAAGCAAATGCCCGGCGGGATCCATGTCTTCTGTGGTGGCCCCAGCTAAGGAGCACAACGCCATAGGCCCGAAGGAGGTGGAGCTCATCCTGCTGAAAGAGCAGAATGGGGTGCAGCTCACCAACTCCACTCTCATCAGCCCGCCGCAGACTGCCACAGAGACCCAGGAGCGGGAGACCTGGAGCAAGAAAATCGACTTTCTCCTCTCAGTCATAGGCTTTGCGGTGGACCTGGCCAACGTCTGGCGGTTTCCCTACCTGTGCTACAAAAATGGCGGTGGTGAGTCCCATCTCAGCTGCCCCCGAACGCTCCTGCTGGGCGGGCTGCAGGGGCAGTGGGCCACTGGCAAGGTTATGCTGTCCTCCCACCTGGAGACCCGGCTCCTCCACGCAAGGGTGGGCAGTGGGGTGCAGATTTCCCAGGTGATGTCACAAATCACTGAGCAAGCTCAAAGCCCTCTGGTTCTGTGTCTTCCAGTTTAGCAAAGTGAGGTGGTAAAAAAGAAGCTAGAAGGAAGTGGGTGGAGGCACCTGGGCTCTTCCTTCTATTTCTAAAAGTTATTTTCACTTAGGAAAGAATATTCTCAAAGGCTCAAAGACTTAAACAGTATTCAAAGTGTGCGGAGGCCTTGACCTTGGGTGGAGGAGGATGCCCCTGCAGCCCCACCACCTAGCCTCCACTTTCTGAGCTCAGCTAGGCATAGATCCACGACTGTTTCTGGACTTGAGCAGGGCAGGGTCACCAGGAAGTTCAAGTTGAGATGTGAGTAAATTGGGCCAGGAGCCTCTTTGGGCCACCCATGGCCTGCACAGCCTCCCTGATTGGTCACTCTGCACGGAGCATATAAAGGGCTTTAGAAGAGTTTCTTGGGAAGGCTGCACAGCACACCCACGAGCAAGGTGGCATCATTATGCACATCGTGTAGATAAAAAGACTAAGGTCTAAGCAGGCACAATAAATTGGCCCAAGACAGAGCTGGAGGTTCTCCATTTCCCTCTCCCAGAAGAGAATGTGGCAAAGCACTCTCTCACTTGAGGTCAGATTAGGGAAGAGCAAGGGGCATTTATAAGCCCAAGACCAGAGGACCTTGGACTTTCTGTCATCAGGAAAGGAACTAGGCTCTGCCCCTAAAGGTGCCTGGCACTTGTGAGCACCCATCTACCACCAGCACTGAAGGAGACCAGCAGACTCTGACTGTAGGGAAGCCAGGAATGGGGTGGTGGAACCCACTTAGGACCAGGGGAAGGACTAGGGCCACAGAGCTCAGAAGACTCACAGCTCTGTAGAAAAACGGGATCAGGACAAAGAAAGACCAAAGCCAGACCTGGAAGGGTGCCAGGCCAAGCAGGGAAGGGCAGCACCCTGAGTGCTGCCAAGGACGGGTGGGGCTGCACCTGCTCTGCTCATGGCTTAACTTTCACCTGGGATGGGGGACACCTAGGGGATTCTGGAAGGACCATTCTGGGCCTTGGAGGGGAGGCTCTTTTGCCTCAGCCAGGACTTCCCACTGGAAGTCTGAGCAGGGAGCCTCCTGCCCAAGATTGGGCACAAAGATTGTACCCTGGGCATGGGTGGTTGATTGGGATGGTGGAGCCCAAGCTCTGGCAGTGAAAGGTGGGCCCTTTGGTGCCTCCAACTTTGACATGCCATTGTGCCCCACAGGTGCCTTTCTGGTCCCCTACCTGCTCTTCATGGTCATTGCCGGGATGCCACTTTTCTACATGGAGCTGGCCCTTGGGCAGTTCAATAGAGAAGGGGCTGCTGGCGTCTGGAAGATCTGCCCCATACTGAAAGGTAATGCTTGGGAGCTGTCACCAAGGCAGCCACATCGTGTACCTGGTCCTGCATCACTGAGACACACAGGAATATGCATGTGCCATAGTAATTTGTGTCTTACTTTGAAGATCTATAATGACCAAGGATCTCCCTGCCCCCAGGGGTGGCTTTCCTGAAATTCTTTAGTACTGTTATTCTGTCAAGGCATTAAGATGGTATTTACAACAAAACACCTATCTTTAAGTCTGTGATCTGCCACCCATCCGTCCATCTATTGATCGTCTATCTACCCATCATCTGTCTCTCTGTGTTACCTGTCACTCACCCGTCTACCTGTCCATCCCTATCTATCCATCCACTGTCATCCTCATCATCTCTCTGTATTTGTTTGCTAAGGCTCCAGTACAAAGTACCACACATTTGGTGGCTTAAACAACAGAGCCTTATTGTCTCACAGTGCCAGAGGCCAGAAGTCCAAAATCAAGGTGTGGGCAGGTTTGCCTCCTGCCAGTTCTGTGAGGGGGACCAATTTGACCCCTCTTCATGGCTGGTAGGCTGTCTCCTCCCTGCTCCTCTTCACACTGCATCCCTTCTGTACCTGAACTCATTTTTGGATGAGGGTCTGTCCCAATGACCTCATTTTAAATTGATTGTATCTATAAAGATCCTATCTTGGAATAACACATTCTAAGTTCCCAGGGCTTAGACCTTCAACACATCTAATTGTGTCTTGTGGAGGGGGATACAATTCAACCTATAATTCTGTTCATTTATCTACCCATCCATCCACCTCTCATCTGTCATCTAACCATCCACCCATCCAACCTAGTATCTATCTGTCCATCCATTTATCCACCTATCATTGATTTATCCATCTAACTATCACCTACCCAACATCCGTCTACCTGGCTATCATCCATCCATCCACTCACCTTTCATCTATCTACCTTCCCTGCATCTACCTGTCTTCTGCCCACCCATCCATTCTATCCTCTATCTATCTGCCCATCCGTCCATCTATTAATCATCTATATATCTAGTCACTGGCGCCTCGTCACAGCACCCTGAAGCCACATGCCTCATGTTGAGTACAGGTGGTCTGTCAGTGCTCCCTTCACAGGTGTGGTCCCTCCCTCCCCCTGAGAGCACTGTGTTGGAGGTCAGAGAGCTTGAGGGACTTACTCTGCCACCTGGCTGGGTACAGACAAGGATTTGAGCCCAGCTCTGGGTCACATCTGCCTGCTGGGCCAATACTGCCTCCTAGAAACTAGAGGTTCAGGGAGGATTTGGGGCATTTCCTTAGGGACACATGGGAGGTGCCCACTCTGACAACTGGCACTCAAGAGGTAAGTGACCATTAAAGGATCAGTCTTTGGATTTTCTCAGAAGCTCTTGTGTGCTCACAAAAGTCACTATGCTTAGAACAGAAGGCCCAGGTATCCCCAGGATGTGCCATTGATGGGTCGAGCCCCTGCTCCTGCCTTAGTGGCAGAGACACATGGCATGTCATAGCTGCTGGGTCAGGCTCTAGGAAGGAGAAAATCGCCCTCACAGCAGCAGGAGTGCTAAGACTGGCCAGGCCTTAGAGTGTGGTTTGTTCTTCCTGGCATGCCTGCTGAGCCTTAGGCTTTAGTAATTTTTCCGAGGCTTCGTGATTCATTGCCCCACACTAAAATGGAACTGCAAAAAGAAAGACCCACACACACACCTGCAGAGTGAGAGAAGACATCATGGTGGGATCTGACGGTAGAAGTGAGACCCAGAGGTATCGCCAGAAACTCCTCTCTGTCACTGTCACAGTTCCCCAGCAGATGAGTGCAGCATCTCTTCAGAGCCAGGTGTACATGTTACATAGGCATTGCATTGTCTGTCCCTGGGCACAGCATTGACTTTGACCAAGTCAATGCACCCAAACTAACAGTTCAAGACAGAGTGAATGAATCAAGTCCTCCCAGGCTCTGCCCAGAAGTGCTGATGTGTTTCTAGGAGTGGACGCTGCTTCTGAGGCTGGCCCTGCGCTGGGCGAGCTCATGCTGTGGTTTGGACCGTATTTACATAGCGTCTGTGATTCAGAGGCTTGACTGCAATAATCCGAGACAGAGCTTCCACCCTCACCCAGAGGATGTGTTCAGAAGGCAGCCTCTTGCTGTGCTGCAGGTGGTGGCCGTGCCAAATTTTGTTTTGCTGGGTTTTCAAGAGTCACCCCCTTCAAGTCTCTTACATGACATGACCCTGTTCTCCCACCCCCTGCTAGTGAGCCTTATGTTGGAATGAATGAAATGCAGCTCTTAAGTACAGGAATTGGACACAGAAGAAAGAGGGGGGTGACCTGTGGTCAGCGACGAAAGCTCATGTCCACCCTCACGTTATGCCACAGAAAGAGTGATCACCAGAGTTGCCATCAGGAGCTGTTACGACGCAATTGAGAAAATGTCAGTAAGTGACTACCAAGATCTTCAGAGCCCCATGTGATGCTGATGAACTTACCTTGGCTAATAAAGGGCATCTGACTTCAGTCGACCAACAGACCTCATCACAGGGGGATTCAGACCGCGGATTGGGGTACTCCCCATGTCCTAGCACAGCTCCAGTCGCCACTTGGCTCAGTCCGTGCACCCACACCTTGCATCCCACCAGCTTTCCACCTGGAAACTAGCCCAAGAGGAGGGCTGTGAAGAGGCAGAGCGTGGCCTTGGGAAGGGATCACCTCATAACAGTGACTGAGGAAAACTGGAAATCACAGCACGTGAACTGCATAGCCTTGACGTCTTTCTGTAAAAGGGAGAGGTAAATAATCCATGCCAGAAAACAGATTTGTTTTCAAGGAAGAGGTGCCTCGAACAGCTCAATACCAGAGCCACAGTCCCCACAGGTACTTCGCGATTTGTTAGGGCGCCCACAGATGCCGGCTTGTCAGGGGAGGGCTGCTCCCTAAGTCAGACGGAGCAAAGCCCGCACTTTCCTGGGGACCCCAATGCCTATGCCTTCTCTTTCTTCTGCATCTCTTAAAAAAATCATTTATTAAGTTGGAAAAATTATATTTCCGTGTCTCATTAAATAGGAATACTACATGGTAAACTAAGACATCACTTAAAATGTCTGAGGTGATGACGAGGAAATTGAAGGCTCTGGTTCCTCAGAGGGGGCTGGTGACCATGCCCCAGAGGTCCTCCTGGGAGACAGCCCAGCTCTTGGAGGCCTGTCGGCCATCTCTCCTGAGAACCTGGTGCCGCCCCCTGTCCTAGCAGGAGCTGAGACCCGACTTTACAAAGCCTGGCGGCCAAGGCCATGGGGAGGGCCAACGGCTTCAAAGGCCCTGACCCACAGAGGGTTCCCTGTGCTGACTCTCCAGGGCCCCCCAGGGTGGGCAGGACCACTAGAGCCACTGCAGGTCCGGGGGAAGAGGTTTCCTTAAAATGCTGTCTTCACCCTGCCCTGCTGTCTCTCTCTCTCTCTCTCTGGGTCTGTCTCACTCCCTGTCTCTCTGTCTCACTCTCCGTCTCTCTCTCTCTCTGGGTCTGTCTCACTCCCTGTCTCTCTCTCTCTGGGTCTGTCTCTCTGTCTCTCTCTCTCTCTCTCTGGGTCTGTCTCACTCTCCGTCTCTCT
Organism: Perodicticus potto; assembly: GCA_963574655.1. NCBI lineage: Eukaryota > Metazoa > Chordata > Mammalia > Primates > Lorisidae > Perodicticus > Perodicticus potto. Next base: position 42,492 of record CAUYRH010100132.1, on the reverse strand, counting down.
CTCTCTGGGTCTGTCTCACTCTCCGTCTCTCTCTCTCTCTGTCTCTCTCTCTCTCTGGGTCTGTCTCACTCCCTGTCTCTCTGTCTCTCTGTCTCTGTCTCTGTCTCTCTCTGGGTCTGTCTCACTCTCTGTCTCTCTGTCTCTGTCTCTGTCTCTCTCTGGGTCTGTCTCACTCTCTGTCTCTCTGTCTCTGTCTCTGTCTCTCTCTGGGTCTGTCTCACTCTCCGTCTCTCTCTCTCTGGGTCTGTCTCACTCCCTGTCTCTCTCTCTCTCTCTGTCTCTGTCTCTCTGTCTCTCTCTCTCTCTCTGGGTCTGTCTCTCTGTCTCTGTCTCTGTCTCTCTCTGGGTCTGTCTCACTCTCCGTCTCTCTCTCACCATCTCTGTCTGTCTCTTTGTCTCTCCCTCTCTGTCTCTCTCCGGGCTGAGTGCACACACATGCACACGGCACACATACCATGCACTCACACACACACCCCACAGGCAGACACTGGAGACACCCATACCAACAGAAGAGGCCTTCTATCCGGTCTTTCTTCAGAAAGCCCTGCCAGTGACTCTTAAAAGGAATGGAGGGGCAGCTCCATCAGAGGCTGTTCTCTTGGCTGGAATTCCTGGAATTTATACATTTGTTTGTGACTCTGTCTCCTGAAGCCAGCCGGTGGGTGCCCTGGAGTGTGCTGGCTCCTGGGATGGTAGAGAAGGGTCAAGCACTGATTTTTATGGGCTGTCTGCTAAATTGCCAAAGACAAAACCTGCTTCATCTATGCTGTGGAGACACCAACACCGCCCTATTGTATGGAATAGAAAATAGTTCATAATACTGTATAGTCAATATTCTAGTGTGATTTATCCAACTCTCCCTCTTTTTAAAAAAGAATTTAAGGGCCAAGCAGGATGGCTCACACCTGTAATCCTAGCACTCTGGGTGGCTGAGAAGAGGGATCCCTTGAACTCAGGAGTTCAAGACCAGCCTCAAGAAGAGTGAGATCCTGTCTCTACTAAAAACAGAAGAATTAGCTAGGTGTTGTGGCAGCACCTATAGTCCCACCTGTTTGGGAGGCTGAGGCAGGAGATTGCTTAAGCCCAGGAGTGTGAGGTTCCTGTGAGTGAGGCTGACACAACAGCATTCTACCCAGGGCAACAGAGTAAGACTGTCTCAAAAATTAAAATAAATAAAAGTAAATTTAAGTGGCTTAAAGTGAAACAACAAAATATGCACAAGGTTAATATAAATAAATATTAAGAAAAATAAAAATTGACATTAAGAGCAATGACTGAAATTCACATTTATCCCTGAGCCTCCTGGGAATCAGAGGATGTTTCTGATATATTTTGTTTGGAAACATAGAAAGGAATAAGCCCGTAGCCTCCTTCGGGGGACAGTTTCCCATGGTGCTAAATGATGGCAGGAATCATCAAAGTCAGGGGAGGCTTTGTTTGAGCCTGTGATGGTGTGATGAACAGTCACCACCAGAACGTTCTTATTGCCAGTGGAAAAGTGGGTTTTGTGGAGCTGATCCTTATGCGGCGTGCAGTGGAATACGGCGAAGTTGGCTGGTGGGTGAGGGGGCCTGCTTCAGTGGGTCAGGACAGTGGCACTGCCTTCCAGAAGGGCAGAGCCTGGAGCGTCCAAAGGAACACCTTCGGGGGAACCACTCCCTCTCCCAGATGTGTGAGGCAGCTGGACAGCAGCAGGGGGAAGGGGCGCTCTTGGATGGGGTGTGCTGGTGCTGCTGTGCTGCGGTCAGGGCAAGGCTGTGTGCTCTGGGAGCCACATCAGCCAGTGGTGGCCTTGTCGTTCTCCTGTGAAGGTCAAGAGACTGAGACCATCGTGGCTCTGGAAGGAGCAGGAGCAAAGTCAGCCCTCCCTTCAGACTTTGGATTTGGACCCACTCTAGTGTTTGATCAAAGGCTTTTATGAGATCCCAAAGTTTCGAGTGGAAGACTTGGTTTATAAAGTTTAAGCCTGAAAAGTTTTGAAGTGGGCATCCACAGTCATCCAACCACCAGGTAAAAGCTCCAACGGTGGACCTTAGGACACCACGGCCTCCCGACACAGCTGCCAGGCAGCTTGGCTTCCCAACATGGCTGTCCCAGCCTCTCTCCTAAGAAACTTGGTAAAGAGAAATGAAATATAGAAGTATTTAACATTGACCAATTCTGCATTGGAGGAGGCCTTTCAAAAGAAACAATTTTGGTTTTATCATCGCTGCTACATATTCTCCTCATCCCAGGTCTATTAACACCAATAAATTTTTGTGTCTTCCTTTTGCTGTTGGGGTAGAAAGAGAACTTCAACGAGGGCCCAGAGCATGAAAACAGCTTCTCCTAAAGGTTAAGACCCAAGTTGCTCCCTGCAAAATCACCTGGATGGCATGCCCCTCCCTGGCCACAAGCAGGCAAGACAGGGCATAGTGCCTAACCAGGCTTTAATTGAGTAAAGGTGTATCTCAAACTAGTTGTATCAGCAAAGCTGAGAAGGAATGTTGAAATGAAAAGAATTCTATGTGGAGCTTAATAAAGAGAACCATAAAGCCAGACATGATGGTGCCTGTCCAGTACTCACTAAGGAGGAGCTCCCTGACCGATGAGAGGGGCCTTCTGCCCGCTGTCAGGATGACACAGCCCCATGGACTGCTTGCAAGAGTTCTGCTCCAGCTCCCCAGAAGCTCTGAAACAACTGATCCCAAGTTCCAGGTGTTGTGATCCTGGAAAGGGCGCTCTAAAAGACCCTGGGCGGCCCTGTGTAGCTTTGGATGTTCGTGGATGGCTCTGGGTGGTCCCTGAAAGTCTGGTGTGTCCCCTGGGAGACCCTGGATGAGCACACATGGTTCTAGGTGGCCTTTGATAGTCATGTAAGGTCTTGGGTGTCCCAAGAGAGCCCTGGATGGTTTCACGTGCCCTGGATGACTCTAGGAAACTCTGGATGGTCATGTCTGACCCTGAGAGACCCCAGATGGTCATGCATAGTCTGAATGACCTTGCATGGCTCTAGGTCGCTGTGAAAACCAGAGGAGTGGGAGGCTTGAGTATCTATGGATGGCTCTGAATGATCCTGGATGACTCTGGGTGAGACAGGACAGCTTTGTGGGAATGTGGGTGGCCCTTGATGGCTTTGGATGGCCCTGTTTGACTCTGGGTGGCCCTGGATTACCCTGGGGGACTTTGAGTGGTCATGGGTACCAATGATGGTCCTGAATGAGCCTGGGAGGCTGCAGATGGCCATAGAGGACTCCAGTTGTCCCTTAGTGACTATTGGTGACCCTGGATAGCTCTAGGAGATGCTGGATGTTCCTGGGTAATCCTGGGTGGCCTTCAATGGTCCTAATGGCATAAGTGTTCCTAAATGGCCCTGGGATGACCGGGATGGCTGTGGATGAGTTTGAGGCCTCACAGGGGCTGGTGGCTGTGGTTGATCTGGCTTGGGTTGCCCTGAGTGACCCTCAGTGACCCTGAGTGCCTAAAGGTGATGGATGGTGTGGACAGCTGCTCTTTACTCCACATAACTGTGGGTGGCCTTGGTGTACCAGATTGGCCCTGGATGACCCTGGTGACCTTGGGTATATGCGGAGGTCCCAGATCCTCTGGAATGGCCCTGGATGTCCCCCAGAGACACTGTGGATGTAGGTGGCTTCAGGGGATAGGCAGCTCCTTTTCTGATGGCAGTGTGAAGCCTGGCACCCGCCCTCTGCACCTTCTCCTGTGAGTTTCACGATGTTGCCAGAGTTCAGGCCATGGGGGAGCTGTGCCCAGGGCGGAGGTGGCCCCGAGCGGGAGGCAGGCAGGGGCTGCTGACAGTGGCTCTGTGCTGGCGCCCGCCAGGTGTGGGCTTCACGGTCATCCTCATCTCGCTGTACGTGGGCTTCTTCTACAATGTCATCATCGCATGGGCGCTGCACTACCTGTTCTCCTCCTTTGCCGCGGAGCTGCCCTGGACTCACTGCAACAACACCTGGAATAGCCCGGCCTGCTCAGACGCACAGCTCGGCAACGCCAGCGGTGGCCAGGGCCTCAACAGCACCTTCGGGACTACGCCCGCCGCTGAGTACTTTGAGTAAGTGGCTGTCAGGAATGGGAGAGTTGGAGGGCCAGGTGCCACCCAAGGGTATGGAAAGGACAGTGCCTGGCCAGGCCCCACCCGTCCCTGCAATCACAGGTTGGTGGTCTCAACCAACCTGTGATGTCCTCAGCAGGGAAGGCCCCGCTGTGCTTTCCTACTCCCAGCAGTGGTCTGAGGTGGGAGGAGCCTGGTGGGCCCTGTATCCACTTTGCTCACCCACTTCTTCACCAGGGGGCCTGACCCACCCATCCATTGTATCCTAGCCCCTCCTGGAATCCAGACGTGCATGTGATCATGTGTGCATAAGTGTGTGCATGGTGTGCATTTGTGCGGTGTGTGGACTGTGTGTGAGAAACACTCCTGTAAAGAGCCATGCTCTGTCCCAAGGTTGAGCCTTCCCCAAAACGATTTCCAACTATAGTTTACCCTAGCTGAGTTAACTAATTGTAATTATGGAGACACAAATTTGCAAAGGTGTGGGGGACATGCCAGGCAGGGATGGGGCACCTGGCCCAAGTATGTGAGCACTGCAGGCCCTGGCACTCACCTGCCTCATGCAGGAGCTCTGCCATGACCGAGGGGAGTATCTTAAAATGCTGCATTAATCTCAGAGATAAGAGAAGGGAACTTTCAGCAACTTTTAGCCCGTCCCCTCAAGTCCAAAATGCCACATTGGCTGTGATGTTGCTTGCTGAGGGCCTGACTTGCCTAGTTAGGTATATTTTCTTCGCACATATGTGTACAAATGAGTCTACTTACAACCTAGAAAAAGGAGTGACAAAAGTGAAATAATTCAAGTTTTAATATCAAGCAGGCATATTTGCAAAATTTGTTTTGAGTTAGAAAAGAGTGAGCTTAAACGCAAAGAAAGTGTCTTGGGGGAGCAGAGACCCCCTTGCCTTTATTGGGTGCAAGGTCTTTCCTGAGGACGCTGGTCTCAGTGTGCAACGTCAACTTTGGGGCGAGCAGCCTCCCAGAGGGCTGGTCTCTCTGGTCATTGTTCACAGAAGCCTTTCCTGAGAGGAGAGCACCTTGCCCAGCCTGGTGGTCTTGTCAGAGAGGGTGAGATGGTCCTGTGCAGGGCAGCAGAGGGCCTCAGGGCGCGGGATGCTGGGCCAGGTGCCACCCAGAGGGAGTGGGGGACTCCTCACTCACATGGCCCCCAGTCCAGTGTCTGAAATCTAGTTGCCCTGCCATGCCATCATGTCCTTCCAGGAGTGGAAGCCCCCGCCCCTTCCACACCAGTGAGTCCTCACTAGCAGGACGAGGACTGCCCCCTCTCAGTGCCCCCTCTCTCGCCTTGGCCTTGCTGGGGTCCCCTCCTCAGAGACAGGGAAGGTACCTACATGCTGGGCATTACTGCTCAGCATCTGCTCAGCCTCTACCCTGCAAATGACCTTGGGACCATCCTCAGGGCAGCAGTGGGTGCCAGAGTGACTTTGCACCTTCCTTCTAGTTTCTGTGGCTCCTTTTCTTCAAAGACTCAAGGTGCCCATTTCCTCCCCAGCTCCAAAAGAGCAGGGGTGCTGAGGGCAGGGGCAGGGCTGGGCAGCCTCCCAGCTCTCTGGGCCCGTCTGCCCAGGCCCTTCCCACCATGTTAAGTGGAGGAGGGCAGGTCTCTGGACATGGCCAGCCATCCGGTTCCAGTTCTGGGTGGGCAGCAGCCCCCTCAAGACCCCTGGGCTTCCCTCCCAGACGCGGTGTGCTGCACGTCCACCAAAGTCACGGCATTGACGACCTGGGCCCTCCGCGGTGGCAGCTCACAGCCTGCCTGGTGCTGGTCATCGTCCTTCTCTACTTCAGCCTGTGGAAGGGGGTGAAGACCTCAGGGAAGGTGAGGCTCCTGTGAACCTGGGGCCACCAAGTGGACACCTACCCGTGGTTGGGTTGGGGTGACATGTGGCTGTGGCTGGGCTTGGTGTGGACATGTGACTGTTTGGGGGAAGGATGGTAACAGGGAAAGCACCTACAGAAAAGTGTTCCTAGCAGGAAGACAACACAGCATACTTCTATTTGCTGATGAAAACACTTTCGTTGTTGTCTGGGCATCCGAACCAATTCTGAACAAAACGTGTCCGTTAGTTGCCATGATGCACGTGGTGTGGTGCAGGTACATGGGGCCCTTCCTATAATGACACCACAGAGTCCATCCTTATCGTGCGAAGTGCACCTCTGCATACAGGGTGAATTCACTTGCATCCATTCAGCAGAGGTTCAGCCCTTCTACCCACTTGGACAGACCAAATGCAGAGCAGGAATGTTCTTTTCTCACCATATTAAACCCGGGAGGTGCATGGGACAGACAGCATCTAACCACCTCACTGCAGTGGGCCCTTGCTATCTGTCAAGCTGGTGTCCCATGAAATGTTTGAGACGTCAGGCTTCCAGGCCAGAGGGCTTCTCACTTTAGAACAAGCCATCAAGGTGACCTTGTGTTCATTTGAGGCCGGCATCCACCAAGGGCCCCACTAGGGCTGCCCCATGCGGCCCAGTGACTCGGCCCTCTTCCCAGGTTGTGTGGATCACAGCCACCATGCCATATGTGGTGCTCACTGCCCTGCTACTGCGTGGGGTCACCCTCCCTGGAGCCATCGATGGCATCAGAGCGTACCTGAGTGTGGACTTCCATCGGCTCTGTGAGGCGTCTGTGAGTACACCCCACTCCCCACTCTGCAATCCCTGGCCCGGCATCCCCAGGAAGGACATCCCACAGGCAGCAGCTTGGTGACCCTGTGAATTCAGCTGATTTCAGCAGGTGCGGGCTGGTGTGCTCACCTGTGTACCTGCCCTGCCCAGTGCAGTCACTGTCTAGTTGGGAAGAAAGCCATGTGTGAGCATAGTGGGAGGCTGAGTGGACACAAAATAGGGAAGTCTGAGTAGGCTTCCCTCCTTCCCATCCCACCTCCACCTCTGCCCTGCCTGTTGCTTCCTGGAGGGTACCCCCGAGTCCCACTGCTGGCCCAGAGCAGCCTGCACCCCAGGGTGTCACTGCTTGTGCAGACAGTGGCCTCTCGAGTGGCTCCATGTCCACTGTCCAATAGGGCTCAAAAGTGTGAGCTGCTGGAACCAGGCTCCCACTAAGAAACCAAACTCAGGGTGTCCACTGACGGCCAGGGCATTATCTGAGTCACATCAGATCAAAAGCCAAGCCCTAAGTTGGCTGCAGGATTCTTTAACAAAGGGAGAGATGACCACGATTAAAATATTGGGGGATTCCTCATGGAATAGGTAAACCTGATGGACCCCTGGGGACCCCGCAAGAGAGGGAGGAGAAGGCCCAGAGACAGAAGTGTCGCTGACAGAGGCGGTGTGGTGGGAACGGCAGCTGTCACGGGGGTCATACAGTGGGCATCCAGGTCTCTTAGGTGGGGGTTGGGCCCGGAAGCCCTTTGGAAAGTAGTATGGACTGGTATGGACAGTCAGATTTGTGGATATCAAAAGGTGTGCCATGAGGCGGACATGTGAGGCACTGGGGGGAGAGACAGCCAGGCATGGCCCTGGGCCCCAGGAGGCCCAAGGGCAGGCCAGGCAGGTGCCGAGACAGGACGGCCTGGACACAGCACCCATGAGGCAGCAGGGCCAGCGGGGTGGAGAGCAGTCTGGATGCTGACAGGGAGACCGTGTGGCTACAGGAGGCCTAGTGGGGTAGCAGGAGGCACGTGTCCCATGGGAGTTGAGGGCCAGGGAGAAGTTTAAGGAAAGGTGGCAAAGTCAGCCATGTCTGGGATCCCAGGGATGGCGACACACAGCAGAGGGGGAGCATGCAGGAGGGTGCAGGGCGCAGAATCAAAGAAAAACAAGGCAGGACAATGTAGAGCCTGGAGCTTCAGCCAGGAGGAGCTGGCAGCACCCAGGAGGAAGCAAACCAAATGCCAATACAGGTGGAGGGTGGTCAGCACAGTTGGGCAGGGGACAAGGATCTGGGAAGCTGGACAGAAGAGGCAGGATGGACGGAGGAACAGACAGAGGAATGATAGGGAGGTAGAGGGAATTAGTAGACAGGATGGACAGATAATTGATAGATAAGATAGACTATACGGGTGATAGGCATGTAGGTCATGGACAAATAGGTGATCATTGATACATGATAGGCAGGCGATAAGCTGACAGGTACATGACAGGTAATAAATGGATAATTGATTATTGGTGCTAGAGATGATGGCTGGATGGATGGGCGGATGGAGAGGAGAGGGCAGTAGAGAGAAGGGAACAAAGGATGACCCCAGATGTCTACAGGGCAGGTGCACTGGGTCAGGCCCGGAGAGGCAGCTGTTGGTGCTGGGTCCCAGGGACAGTGTCGAGCAGAGGCCTAACCGTGGCCCAGATGGGCACTTCTTGGATGGTGGGCCTCAAGCAGGCAAGGCCAAGGGCTGAGCAGGAGACAGTCACTCCCCAAGACACGTGATCCTGCCTCCAGTCACCTGGCCAGGGGAGCAGGCCGATGGCTAGCAGGTGAGCCCACAGGACAGCAAGGCAGAAGGCCATTGCTGTGGCTGTGACCTCTTGGCCTGGCCAGCTGCCCTTGAACACACTGTCTCTGGCAATGGTGGGCCCTGAGGCCCTAGACGTGGTGCCCTGAGGACAGAGGAGCCACTCCCTCCCTGCAGCCAGCTGCCCACCCCACCCATGCCTCGGCAGTGTCCGCCTCCCAAGCTCAGGCACGTTCCTCAGACACCCCAAAGCCACCTGGTCTCCCCAGCAGGACCTTCTGCTGTTGGTGCCTCAGTGTCCTGGCCCGCACTGCTCTGCGCTGAGAGGTTGTGACTGACTCTTAAAAAGACCACGCTGGTGGAACTGTTTCCTGCACTGTGCCCCTTCCCGTTCAGAGTGACTGGAGTGTCCTCTCTGAGCCAGGCCAGCTCAGCATGGGTGTCTGAGGCAGGATGGGCTCATGGTCATCCAGGCAGCTGTCCACTCGTGTGTTTGCATCCTGTGGGAAAAGTACAAAGCAGGTGTTGGTGGGTGTGTGACTGCTGGAGGCGTCACCCGCACACAGCGAGTCAGTGACCGACGCTGTCTGAGGGTTGTGGGCCCCCTGGCCTTGGTCACATGGAGTGGCTGCCCTGGTGTGATCTCATGTATGCACAAGATGCAGCCTCCTCTGTGGCGTGCTCTTTCCAGCCAGGGCACGGGAAGGGGCATCCCTGAGACTGCATGTGCCTTGGTCATGTTGTCGATGCCACAGGCTGGTGGAAGCTGAGACTGAGTTCAGGCCCATGGTGGGGGCGCAGCGTCTGGCCAGGGCGGGGAGCAGGGCCAGGCTGCCGCTCACACAACTGCCTGTGACAGCTGCAGCTCATGCAGAATGTGTTCCCTGCCATTAGGCCTGACCACCTTGGTCTGCCCGCTCTGGCTCCCAGCAGGTCTGGATCGATGCTGCCACCCAGGTTTGCTTCTCGCTGGGCGTCGGGTTTGGGGTGCTGATCGCCTTCTCCAGTTACAACAAGTTCACCAATGACTGCTATAGGTGAGCCTGGCACTGCTGCTGGGGATGGGGGTATGATGTGTCCCTGGGTGAACAGAGGAAAGACAATCTGAGCCCACAAAACCTCCAGGTGCACAGCTTCTGAAACAGAAGTTATGGTGGGGCAGCAACTAACAGAAAGTTCCCACTTCAAGCAAGGTCTCAAAGCATGTGAGGGTGTTGCCCCCCAGAGAAACTGTCTTACACTCAACCAGTGTCACTACACGGGTCCCCCAGAGTCACTATGCAGTGCAGCTGGCCCATCCCTCTGCAAGGACACAGCCCTCCTGCCCACCGCCCAATCTTCTCTTGTTCAGGGTCCCACATGCCCTGATGGCCATTGCCACTAGCTGGCCCCTGAAGCCACAGACTGGACCCAAAATCCTCCTGAAAATAGAAACATAATTTAATCTGGGACCTAATTTCTTTGACCTTTATGGGTTTGTGTGTGCTTTCTCTCAAATCATGAGGGTAAAAACATGGAAAAAAGTCAAAGACTATGCAAAGAAAATGTCCAGTCAGACCACCGCAGGGTGGGCCCCAGACAGCCCTGCCTGGAGCCTGCCCTGTGCCCCCCTGGCCCTGGGAGCTCTGCACACATGGTCCCTCCACTGCAGCAATGGGCCTCAAGGTCACCCAGGAGGAGGAGGAGGATGCTGGTCTCTTGGCCACCAGGCCTTCCTGGCTCTACCCTCACTAGCCCCAAGCCTTTGGATCTCTCAGACTCAGGAAGCTCTGGAGAAATGCAGCACTGGGGGCCCCACAAGACCTCCCCGTCAGGGTTTCTAGGGTGGTCCTGGGAGGCGCGTGCTCCTCTTGGTTACAGGTGCTCTGCCTGGCAGCCTCCAGCAAGGCGGTGGGTGCCCAACACAGGGCAGGCTGGGGGCCTCTGTTCTACCCTCTCTTTGCCCTCTGGTACCCAGGGGCCTCGAGCAGCTCATTGGGGTCCAGGTGACCCAAGGACAGGCTCTGCAGGCTGCCAGAGGGAAGGCGCCCTGCAAAGCCCTCTCCGCCCTCCAGACACAGCAAATTAGGAATAATAACTGGGAAATTGCAGCTGCGGCAGCTCCACTGGGCACGGGAACAGCCTGTCTTGTTCTTGCAGAGACGCGCTTGTCACCACCTCCATCAATTCCCTGACGAGCTTCTCCTCTGGCTTCGTGGTCTTCTCTTTCCTGGGGTACATGGCGCAGAAGCATAGTGTACCCATCGGGGATGTGGCCAAGGACGGTGAGCCTCTCCTGCCACACCAGGTGCTGCAGGATAAGGGCAGTGTACCAGGCCAGGCTGCCCGCAAAGCTACTGGCCTGCACAATGGCCTGTGCACGCCCAGTGCCACCAGCCAGCCCTATGCAGTAGGGACCCAGGCAACCCCAGTGCCTTCCCTGTGCTGCCCCTACCCTGTCAGGACCCTACCCTGAGGGTCCCTGTCAGGACCCTACCCTGAGCCGACATGGCCAGGGAAGCCTTGTGCCCAAATGCACCTGAATTGGAGCCTTTGTCCCTCAGCCTGCTCCCTACATGCATTTGATGTGTGTCTGCAGTGCGGAGTGATGTACCGTGTGGGGAAGGGACAGGCCAAGCTGGTCCAGATAACATGTGAGGGCAGGACTGCAAAGCTCAGGGCTTCAGTATGGCCCTCCAACAAAAAGCTGCTTCTTTTTGACAGCAGCAGTTAATCTGTTGAAAGCTTCTTCCTGATGAAGGTATAGACTGTGGCCTACTGACCTGGGCTTTGGGTAATAACTGGAGACGCTGCTGAGGTCTCTGGCACAGGGTGTTCCCACCTGCCCTCCTGGCCTACGTGAGGCCGAGGGACTACAGAGGGCACAGGGCTTGGGCAGGTGCAGGTGACGAGAGGAAGCCTCCACCTCTGCAGGGAGTGCGTCAGGCAGGAGAGAACCAGGAGGCAGGGGCTGGGGGCGAGGGCCCAGGGCACTGGGGATGGAAAGTTGTGGCATTGGCAGCCCTAGATTGGGTCAGCCCAGAACTCCAGGGTCCCCTGAGATCGTGTGGTGTCCTACCAGCCAGGGAACCCCTCACCTGCCTCTGTGGCTCTATAGGTGAGACTGACCCCCTGGGTCAGGGGTGGGCTCCCGATCCTATGTCCCCTCCTGGCTTCCTCTGGATGCCCCTCTTGGGAGCTACTTTTGCAGGTGATGACTCCTGCTCAGAATAGCCCCTGTTGAATGTGGTTGTCATTGCCCACCATAGCTGTGCCTGGATTGGGTGCAGGGGCAGCAGCAACAGCCCAGCTCCGCCTGAGTCAGCCTCCATTGCTGCCCTGGGCCCTTGGAGAGCTGGGTGCTTCGTTCTCACTCTACAAGTAGGAAGCAGGCAGAGGGACCCAAAGGCCCCTCCGAGCCTGCAGCAGGAAGAAGAGGCCGGCCTTGCAGCTAAGGGCACATTTTGTAAGTCTGTGCCCTGTCCTCTAGGAAGAAAATTCAATAAAGGCAAGAAAGGTAACAGAATGCAAATGAATACAGCACAGTGAAATTTGCTCATTGCTGCATTTATGCAATTTCACATTCTTTTTGCCCTTTATTATGATAAATAGCAATAGCTTGCAAAAACCTCTATTAACCCCTGAAAATAAAGTTGAATGTCTCCTATGCATTTCATGACAAGCAAAGTAAATGTCATTTATAGCCCTAATTCTCCAGAAAACAGGGTGAAATGTTAACTCAGGTACAGAAATGAAAGGCAATAATATTGACATTACATTCGGCTGAGCTGATGAATATCTTCCCAGGTTGGTGGCTTATGGCATATAAACCTAGGGGCATCTCAAACAAGCCTGCCCGCACAAGTCAAAACCTGCACCTGGCCAATGGGCATCTGGGGAACTGGGGAGATCCCACATCTGACCTGGATCGGTGCTGACAGTACAACCTGTGAGAGACTTTTGGGAGATGGACTCTGCTCTGGTCTTTGGTTGATCTTTAAAAAGTTTGGTGAGCGCCAGTTGGTGTGGTCTGGATGCAGACAGAGACGGTGACAGTTGCATCTCCGCAGGCAGACTCAGTGCAGGCCGCTAGTGAGCAGGGTGCACATCCCACAGGAGAGCTGAGGAAGGTCTCTTATCACCGCCCATGGGGATGTTTTCACTTTGGGATCATTTGGGACTAAATTGTGTGGCGTCTGTCTGTGTGGCTGTGCCCTGCGCCTCTGGTCTTCCCACGAGAAAGCTCATGTAGATCCCAGGTGAGCCTGGTCATGGACCCTCGTCAGCGCTGCCCCTGGGCCCGTGTGCCCACAATGTGTTGGGGTAAAGGGGCAGCAGATTTGTCTCTTTTCAGCCTCCACCGGGCCCCTGCTGTCTCAGGCATTGTCTCAGTCAGGATGTGTGGCCCCTCTGAGCCCCTGGGGAGTCCAGCAATGGGGGCTTCCGGGGCCCGGGGCAGGGCAGGGGGTGACATGACCGCACACTCACCGCCAACCACTGATTGGAAAGGAAGCCCAGGGCGGCCTTGGGGTGAGGGAGGCAAGAGGGGTTGGTTTTCCTGTGAGCCTGAATGCAGAGGTCAAGAACGTGTGCATAATGTATGGCTGGTCCTGGAGACAGGCTGCAGGCAGAGAGTGGTCAGTGTGTGGCCCGTGTACGTGTCTCTCATGATATGCCCTGGGGAAACCAGCCAGCGGTGTCGGCGGGCATTCCCTGCGATGAGGGACAGGGCAGCCTGGGTGCCAAGCCGGCCCCTCCTCCCAGCACCTGCACAGCCCACGTGGATGCATGTGATCTGGGGGAGCAGGCTGCCGGATTGGTGGGTTCTGGGCCCCTGTGTTTATCACACTGGCAGGAGAGAAGGAGGGGAACTGCAGGGAAGCCCACCACAGCCCAGCCCCAGGTGGAGGCAGTGGGTGGGGTGGAGAATGGGGGCGCCAAGGCAAGTGGCTGTGCCCTGTTTCAGGTCCGGGGCTGATCTTCGTCATCTACCCAGAGGCCATCGCCACACTGCCGCTGTCCTCAGCCTGGGCTGTGGTTTTCTTCATCATGCTGTTGACCCTGGGCATTGACAGCGCCGTGAGTCACCCAGCCCTGTCCCTGGCAATCAGAGTCACTTTCAGCCTGCTCCGTGGGGCACCTCCCAGGGCTGGGCAGACCCAGGGATGCTCAGCAATGGCCTCAAACCTCAAGGGCTTGGTGCAGAGCCACACAGGACTCAAGCCAACCCCTGCTCAAGGGCCTCCTCTAGCGTCTGGGTCAACCCATCCGTTCCCTCTCTGGGGCACCAGTGCAGTTGCCCCAACCACCTACGGGCTCTGGGGACACACACAGTGGGCCTGACATGCAGCCAGGACAGGAGCCCAACAGCTGTCCCTTGCTCTGTCCTGCAGATGGGCGGAATGGAGTCAGTGATCACCGGGCTTGTTGACGAGTTTCAGCTGCTGCACAGACACCGGGAGCTCTTCACGCTCTTCATCGTCCTGGCAACCTTCCTCCTCTCCCTGTTCTGCGTCACCAACGTACGTGCTGCTACCTGAGCTCACCAGTCCACAAGGCAGTGGCCTGGCCAAGCATTTCTAGAAACCTGCGCACCTACCCCCACCTCAAAAAATGGCTGGCAGGGTGGTGCCTGTGGCTCAAAGGAGTAGGGTGCTGGCCCCATATGCTGGAGGTGGTGGGTTCAAACCCAGCCCCAGCCAAAAACTGCAAAAAAAAAAAAAGAAAAAAAAAATTGGCTTGCAACAAGGTGGCCAGGCCCATCTGGAGCTTGGGCTCAGAGTTATTTCAGCACCGGGACAGCTCCCTCAGGAGCCCAGAGCTGAAACCATGTCCCTGGGATTTGTGGTTTAGGGGACTGGGGGCAGACATAGGAGGCTGAGAGGATACAGAGCCTCTGGAGTCTGAGAGGGTGCAGAGCCTTGGGGGGCTGGGTGGGAGCAGACCCTAGAGGGTTTGGAGGGGACAGAGCCTGGAGTCTAAGCCACTTCCCCTCTGAGGGAGGCATTTGGCTGCCGCTATGTGTTTAATGACATGTAGAGCCCTGGGGAAGAGGGATTCGCTTCTGCTTTGCCTACATGGATTGACTTTTAGCAACTCAAACCACACTTTACGGAGAGTAAGGTAGCCGTGTCTGCGGGCAGAGCCCTCCATGGTGTCTCCGTGCAGTCCAGCAGTGTCTCTCTCTCTCCAGGGTGGCATCTATGTCTTCACACTCCTGGACCACTTCGCGGCCGGTACGTCTATCCTCTTTGGGGTGCTTATCGAAGCCATCGGGGTGGCCTGGTTCTATGGTAAGTCCATGGGAGGACCAACCAGGCTGGATCCTCTCACTCTGTGGCCGTGCTGCTTTCTCTCCGGCAAACCCACCTCTCAACAGGCGCATTTTAGCCCACAAGGGGGTCAGAGGTTTGCACAGTAGCTGAGATGCTGTGGCCTCCCCTGCACTGGAGAGACCCGTGAGCCTCTCCGGAGTCCCTCCTGGGGCCATGTCAGAGAAGCTGTTGGCTCAGGTGTTGTGCCCTGAGGGTCATGGCTCCAAGGTGCTGTCAAGCTGACCAGCATCCCAGGCCGCCGGCCGACTGGCTTCTTCACTTTTGAGACGGTGAGCCCTCGGTCTCATGGATATGCATGCTGACCAGAAACCTAGGCCGCCAGTCCACTGGCCTCTCCACTTATGAGACTATGAGCCCTCAGAGGCCAGGGTCACAGGCCACCTGCAGCTCCCTGGCCACCTGCTGCCACTACTATGGGTATTAGTGGTTGTGTCCTGGGACATCCAAGCATACTTAGACAACAATGGGAACCCCAAGCTGGGAGGTGGCTTTCCCTTTCCCTGGCTAGGTGCTGACCTAGCCAGTTGTCATACCTCAATTTCGCTCAGTTTTCTCTTCTATAAATGGGTCACGGTGCCAGCTCAACTCACCTGGTGTGTCTCTCCAAGGGTCAGCGGTTTCTCTATGAACACGTGTGTCCAGCAGAAGGGACACAAACCCCAGTCCCAGAGGAATATAGGCCAGCTTTCCTGCATTCAGGGGGCCACTCTCTCTACCTCTGAGCTGTGGAATTTATAAACTGAGAAAAATGCCCTCGCTCTGGGTGTCTCAACATGACAATCAGCTCATATTCCAAGAACATTTTTCAAGTGCAGTAGACCCTCCATAGATTCACCACCCAAGGGACTGTAAGAAACTGGTCATCATGCAGAGGTGATCAGTGTAAGGAAATAGACCTGCTGTCCTGATATGCACATGTGGTGCATGTCTGGTCAACTTAAAGGAGGTGGTCAGTGTAGGAAGGTGGTCAGTGCAGGTCGGTGGTCAGTGAAGGGAGGTGGTAAGGGCAGGGAGGCGGTGAGTGTAAGGAGGTGGTGAGTGTAAGGAGGCGGTCAGTGTAAGGAGGCAGTGAGTGTAAGGAAGCGGTCAGTGTAGGGAGGCGGTCAGTGTAAGGAGGCGGTCAGTGTAAGGAGGTGGTGAGTGTAGGGAGGTGGTCAGTGTAGGGAGGTGGTCAGTGTAAGGAGGTGGTCGGTGCAGGGAGGTGGTCAGTGCAGGGAGGCGGTCTGTGTAGGGAGGCGGTCAGTGCAGGGAGGTGGTCAGTGCAGGGAGGTGGTCAGTGAGGGAGGTGGTCTGTGTAAGGAGGTGGTCAGTGTAGGGATAAGGAGGTGGTCAGTGTAGGGAGGTGGTCAGTGTAGGGAGACAGTCCGTGCAGGGAAGCGGTCAGTGTAGGGGGACAGTCAGTGTAGGGAGGCGGTCAGTGTAAGGAGACGGTCAGTGCACGGAGGTGGTCAGTGCAGGGAGGTGGTCAGTGAGGGAGGTGGTCTGCGTAAGGAGGTGGTCAGCGTAGGGAAGCAGTGTAGGGGGACAGTCAGTGTAAGGAGGCGGTCAGTGTAAGGAGATGGTGAGTGTAAAGAGGCGGTCAGTGTAAGGAGGCGGTCAGTGCACGGAGGTGGTCAGTGTAGGGAGGTGGTCAGTGCAGGGAGGTGGTCTGTGTAAGAGGCGGTCAGTGTAGGGAGATGGTCAGTATAGGGAGGTGGTCAGTGTAGGGAGGTGGTCAGTGTAGGGAGGTGGTCAGTGCAGGGAGGTGGTCCATGCAGGGAAGCAGTCAGTGTAGGGGGACAGTCAGTGTAGGGAGGTGGTCAGTGTAGGGAGATGGTCAGTGCAGGGAGGTGGTCAGTGCAGGGAGGTGGTCAGTGAGGGAGGTGGTCTGCATAAGGAGGTGGTCAGCGTAGGGAAGCAGTCAGTGTAGGGGGACAGTCAGTATAGGGAGGTGGTCAGTGTAGGGAGGCGGTCAGTGTAAGGAGGCGGTCAGTGTAGGAGGTGGTCAGTGAAGGGAGGTGGTCAGTGCAGGGAGGTGGTCAGTATAAGGAGGTGGTCAGTGCAGGGAGGTGGTCAGTGAGGGAGGTGGTCTGCGCGAGGAGGTGGTCAGCGTAGGGAAGTGGTCAGTGTAGGGGGACAGTCAGTGTAGGAAGGTGGTCAGTGTAAGGAGGCGGTCAGTGAGGGTGGTGGTCTGTGTAAGGAGGTGGTCAGTGTAGGGATAAGGAGGTGTCCAGTGCAGGGAGGTGGTCAGTGTAAGGAGGCGGTCAGTGCAGGGAGGTGGTCAGTGAGGGAGGTGGTCTGCGTAAGGAGGTGGTCAGCATAGGGAAGCGGTCAGTGTAGGGGGACAGTCAGTGTAGGGAGGTGGTCAGTGTGGGGAGTTGGTCTGTATGGGAAAGTGGACTGTGTAGTGAGGTGGTCAGTGCAGGGAGGTGGTCAGTATAAGGATGTGGTCAGTGCAGGTAAGTGGTCAGTGTAAGGAGGTGGTCAGTATAAGGAGGTGGTCAGTGCAGAGAGACAGTCAGTGCAGAGAGGTGGTCAGTGTAGGGAGGTAGTCAGTGCAGGGAGGTGGTCAGTGTAGGGAGGTGGTCAGTGTAAGGAGGTGGTCAGTGTAGGAGGTGGTCAGTGAAGGGAGGTGGTCAGTGCAAGAAGGTGATCAGTGCAGGGAGGTGGTCAGTGAGGGAGGTGGTCTGCGTAAGGAGGTGGTCAGCGTAGGGAAGCGGTCAGTGTAGGGGGACAGTCAGTGTAGGGAGGTGGTCAGTGTAGGGAGGTGGTCAGTGTAAGGAGGCGGTCAGTGCAGGGAGGTGGTCAGTATAGGCAGGTGGTCAGTGTATGGAGGTGGTCAGTGCAGGGAGGTGATCAGTTCAAGGAGGTGGTCAGCGTAGGGCAGTAGGCAGTGTAGGTAAGTGGTCAGCTGTGGAGGTTCTACTGTGCCTATTCTTTTCTACAGAAAAGAGACGTGTCAAAAGAGTCAATGCTTTGCTATAACTTTAAATTCAAATCTTCATCCACCTAACCAAAGAAAAACCAAAACATCCCAGCTACTAGGGAGGCTGAGGTGAGAGAATTGCCTAAGCCCAGGAGTTGGAGGTTGCTGGGAGGAGTGACGCCACCGCACTCCACTGAGGGAGATAAAGTGAGACTCTGTCTCTACCAAAAAAAAAAGGAAAGAAAAACCAAAACAAACTCACAGAGAAAGGAGAAAGTGCCTGAAACACATCCCCCCACCTTGACGTGGAATGACCAAAGTCGGAGCAGCTGGCCCTGCCAGGCATTCCCACTGCCTGGAAAGACTCAGGTCTGAGTTACTTCTCCAAACAGAAGTTTCTACCCCTTTGATCCAAATGGAACACAATCTTTGCTGCTGATGAGACTGCATCAGACAATGCCGGGGCTCTGTGCCTGCAGGGTCCCTGCAGTGAGCATAGGGAGCCGGGGCCTCACCCCTGCCCATTCCATACCCCTCCCTGCCCAATCTCTCAGTGCCCAGGGTCCTGCTGACAGCACCATCAGTACCAGGGTATGCAGAGGGCTTTCTGGGTGCAGGCATCTTTCTGGTCAGAGACTAGGCTGGATCTGGGGGGAGAAATCGCTTTTGCAATCTTTATGGGCAAGCCTTAAAAGAAGTCAGAAGATACCACTGACTCAGATACCACTTCCGAAGTGAGCACCAACGCTACAGCTTGCTTTGTGGAGAAAAAGAGTTCTTTAGGGTTCTAGAGATAGCTTTTCATAAGAAAAAAAAAAAAGCAATGATTGTATACATACAATAGAATATTATTCAGCCTTAAAAAGGGCAAGACATTCTGACGCAAGCTACAACCCAGGTGGACTTTGAGGACATGATGTTAAGTGAGATGAAGCAGGCATGGAGTGACAGGCATTGTGGTTCCACCCGCAGGTCTCCAGGTCCTCAGATTCCCACAGGCAGAAGCTAGAATGGAGAGTGCCAGGTTGGGAGGGGCAGGGGCAGGGGATGGGGCCTGTCTCATGGGAACAGGGTTCTGGCTGGGGAGGATGGACAGTTCTGGAGATCACGGTGGTGACAGCCACACAGCAGCGTGACACGCTCAATGCTACGGAGTTACACACTTAAAAGTGGCTCAGCCAGGCAATCTGTGTTATGTGGATTTTACCGTGTTTTTTTTTTTAAGTAAAAAACAAAATGGATTGCAGAGAGGTGTCAGGGACAGTGGGGGGGGGGGTCGGGGAGAACATCCCCCTGGACATCATGGGTGAGTAAGCTTATGGGGTCCTGCTGGTCAGGAGGTATCAAGGGTCTAGAGGGGGCTTAGGACATATGGGGGAGTCCTAGGGTCAGTGAGGACCCTCACACGTGTCCAGCACGTGGGATGTGCTGCCCTGACCGGCTGCCCTGCTGCTTCTCCCGCAGGTGTCAGGCAGTTCAGCGATGACATCAAGCAGATGACAGGGCAGCGGCCCAGCCTGTACTGGCGGCTGTGCTGGAAGTTGGTCAGCCCCTGCTTCCTCCTGGTAAGGGACCATGAGGGTGGACACCTGAGGGAGTGAATACATGGGAGGCAGGCCACTGAGTGCCACTTTGAGACAAGGATCACCACAGCTGGAACCAGAAGGGACCTAAAGTCATCTCTGGTCTCCCGAAGGGGTCGCCCACCTTCCTCTCCGGCACCATCAGAAAGGCTCCCATGGGGCCCCAGGTGGCTCTGGGCCTCCAGTGAGGCTGCGTGAGGATTGCACTTGGGCCACACCTCTGTGACTGAGGGAGGCCAGAGTGATGCAGGTAGTTACCCACTTCTGCTGTGACACTGGATGGAATACCTTGCAGGACAGCAGAGTCGGGGATGCCAGGTACTAGCAACTCTGAGAACCGGCATGACCCAGCCTCTGTCCCATGATCCCTCAGGTCCCTCCCTGTGGCTAGCTCCTCTGCTGTACCCAGAGGCTGCCTAGCTTTTGTCATCTGGGGTCAGCAAATCAGGGCCCTCAGCCAAGTCCTTACAGAGTTTTGTAGGGACGTGGCCACACCCATTCCCACCCTGCCTGTCTGTGCACCACAACCACAGAGACCAAGGTGGCTCGCAAAGCCGAACTATCTGGCCTAGACAAGTGGCCTTGGGCAGACACGGGAGGCCTGGCCAGGCCTGAGCAGAGTCTTGTGAGCTGCTCACAGAAATGAGTACCTTCCCAGAGTCCACAGCCAGCAGGGCCACACCCGGAATGGGGCAGGTGACCAGGGCCACACCAAGAACGGGGCAGAGGGCTCAGGCCTGCAGGGTGCTATGTGTGTGAAGACCTCTTGCTGTGAACACAAAGCAGAAGGGGTTTGAGTGCAGGCTCCTGGAGTGTGTCAGAAAGAGACGAGAGACGGGGCCTGTCCTGGAGGAGCTGGCAGGTGCCAGAGAAACAACCAGTACCTTGAGGAAATCATGATAACACAGAGCCGGGTCATGCAGTGTGACTGTGCATTGAGTGTCCCCAGCCTAGATCACGGCTGCAGCTCCCACTGCTCATCACTGAGCAGTCCGGGGCAGGGGAGTAAGGAAATCAAACTTGGCCTCTGCCTCCCGACCCGGTCTGATTCGAGAGCTCTCTTCTTGCTGCTCAGTCTTGACTCTGGGCCCCTGCAGGTTAGCATGCAGCCCCTTAACACCCAGGAGCTGACCTGCAATCTCAGGCATTCTGCCGGTGACCAGCCTAAATCTTTGAGCTGAAATATGCTTTATGAAGCTTTAGATAAAACCTGCCACCTTGATAAAAACACAGCAGTGTCATCACTTTATATCACCTTACCTTTAATTTTAGAGCCCATTTCCTACAAAGTTTAGACTTCAGCAGAAAAATAATTTCCACACTATCCTGTGTCCTTGACATTGCTGTCCCCTCTGGTGTGTGGCTTTTGATCACAGCCCAGCACAGACCCAGGCCTGTGACTTTGTTTGGTGGCAGGGTACACCACAGCACTCTGAAAGGTAGATCACACCAAGTAATAGTCAACTCACGTGGCAGGTTATGGCCATGGCAGACAGGTCTTTCTAAGATACATGACGTCTAGTAAGAAGATGAATAGATCAAGAAAATACATTACAACAAAACCAACACACCATATATTCAAAATGTACATATCTGGGGAGATGGAGCTTTGTAAAATACAGCAGAACCTCTATAAGTTGACCACCCGAGGGACCACAGCAAACTGGTCAACACACAGAGGTGGTCACCATAAGGACCGAGGCCCGCTGTGCTGACGCGCCTGGTCTGTGAAAGTCAGCGTGAGGAGGTGGTCAGTGCAGGCAGGTAGGCAGCTGTGCAGGTTCTCCTGTATGTGGAAAGCACCAAGCAGCTGATGACGGCCCAGTCTGAGGTGCTCCAGGCTACACACTCTGCTTGCAGGAGAGCCTGGGCCCTTCCTTCCCATGGCCTGACCAGGAGTCCATGCAAAGCAACACGTAAAGAGGAGGTCAAGGCTAGTGTAAGAGATGTGGGTGCAAATGCACCTGTTAAGATGGAGCGTGTGAACGTTGAACTTCTCTGAGATTCAGAAAAGTTGAAAATGAGTAAAAATTTACATTTATGCCACCTTATAACCACATCTAGTAGAGTTTCCTTTGTCTTCTCAGGACGGACCCATCTTGTGTAGATATGTAGCACATGTGCAGTATGAAGCACACATTTAGACATGCAGTCATGTGTACACGTAGGCACACAGGTGGCACCTGAGGACCCCTGCACAGCTGCTGAATGGATGTGCACGTGGGGTGATGAGAGACCTACATCAGGAGAACCCTCTGGAGCAGTGGTTTTCAGCTGGTGTGCTGCGGCACCCTACTGTGCCATGAAAGCATCCTAAGTGTGTCATGAAAACGTTTAAGGATAGATTAAATTATTTTCTGGCTTGGCACCTGTGGCTCCATTGGCTAAGGGGCCAGCCACATACACCTGAGCTGGCAGGTTTGAATCCAGCCCGGCTTGCCAAATAACAGTGATGGCTGCAACTAAAAAATAGCCGGGCATTGTAGCAGGCGCCTGTAGTCCCAACTACTTGGGAGGTGGAGGCAGGAGAATCGCTTGAGCCCAGGAGTTGGAGGTTGCTGTGATGCCACGGCACTCTACCCAGGGTGATAGCTTGAGGCTCTGTCTCAAAAATAAATAAAAATAAATAATTTTCAAAAGAAGTTCAAAGCACAGTAAGTAAACTCTTATTCTTCTTTCTGATCAGCATAATTTCAGTGTGGATGAAAGTTTGCTGTGAGATACAAAAGGTTGAAAACCCTGCTCTAGAGAATGAAAACCTGTCTCCATAAGTGCCACCCCCCACATTTGGGACAGGTCACCACCATGGTGGTGGCTCTGAGTTTACAAAGAGACCCAGCCCAGACTGTCCTGGGGGCTGCATGGGGTACAGCTGTGTCATCGAGTCAGTGAACTGGGTGTTGCCATCCCGCTCTGTCATGCTCTGATTTCAACAAAGGCTAGAACAGGGCGGGAGGGAAGAGGTCTTGTCCGAGGAGGACGTTGTCCCGAGGCAGGACGGACACCCAAGACACCCAGAGCACCTCACCTCCGCCTGGCTGGATTCTGGCGTGTGCAGAGCCAGACTTCAAGGCCCTCCCTGGACATGCTGCCTAACCCATGTCCATTGGTTTCAGTTTGTAGTCGTAGTCAGCATCGTGACCTTCAGGCCCCCCCACTACGGTGCCTACATCTTCCCTGACTGGGCCAATGTGCTGGGCTGGGTCATCGCCACGTCTTCCATGGCAATGGTGCCCATCTACGCAGCCTACAAGTTCTGCAGCTTGCCTGGGTCCTTCAAAGAGGTATCTGGACGGGGCCCCATCCCCTGGTCTTCCCCTGACTGAGAGGTCACAGAAGGGCTCAGGTAGTGTCCACACCCCAGGATCTGTTCCTGCCTGTTTCTTCCTCAGCTAAGAGGAGGTAGCTAGAGGTGGCCACACGGCAGGGACGGGGGGAGGGTGTCGTGTGTGTCTGAGTCTGCATGTGTGCCCACATGTATGTCTGAATGTGTTTCTGTGCATGTAATGAGAGCACACTCATACAATCAGCCCACCTTGGCTGAGCAGAGCAGCTCTGGGCCTCCGCGAGGCATGTTCCCTCTTCTGCCCCTTTATGTAAAGGAAGTCAGGGAAATGGCCCTACTTGGTGACCTGGCTCTGTGACTCTGGGAAGACTCAGGATAAAGTCCTCCTGGCAGGAAGCACCCCCCACCAGAGCCGGCCCTGGGGGCTCATAGAAGCCTCTCTGTGCTCCAACCCCACAGTCTTTCTTCGAAACAGTCTTGGCCCTGGGCAGAGAAGCCCCATCTCTGTACCCTGGCTAGGTCCAAGGATCCTGCCTGGGAGGGCCACTGTGTCCCCTGGGCTTGAACTTATGGTAGGTGCCCCAGGCTGGTGCAGAGCTGGCCTCCAGCGGTGTGGCCAAGCCAGGGCGAAGCACAGTGTGTGGCCAGGCTGCTGACCCTCAGGCTGCAGGAGGGCTGTGAGTGACCTCCCCCAGGGGCCCCACGTCAGACCCAGCAGGGAAGAGCAAGTGGCCAGGCAGTCCCTTTGGGGAGCTGACCCCTCTGGGTATCTAAGACACACTGGGAATAGGGACCCAGGTGAGTACGGAGCCTGGATGGGGGGCCTGTGGCAGCAAGGTGATGTAGGGCCACACCCAGGGAGGGGACACTGGCCTCCATCAGAGATGGGGATTTCTGGCCCTGAGTGTGAGCCCCTGGAAGATGCTGCCTGCTCCAGGAGGACTGGGAGCCACAGCAGGTGGTGGAGGGAAGCAGGCTCGGCATGTGGGCTGAAAGCAGGACCCCTGGAGATCCTGGGCTGTCCCCGGGCGTGGGTGCTCTCTCACTCAGCCCACCACACATGGTGATAGAGGCAAAGCTGTCTCCATGACCACTGTTATTTTGAATGGGGACTCACTCTCTGATTTCCTGACCTGTGTTGGTATTGACCCCAAGGGGAGCCTGTTCACCCCAGAGGCATGGGCCGATGGGGGCACTGCAAGTAAGCTCTGGCACCAACTGTCTTGCTCTCTTTTAGAAATTGGCCTACGCCATCACGCCCGAGAAGGACCGAGAGCTGGTGGACCAAGGGGAGGTGCGCCAGTTCACGGTGAGCTTGCTGTCCCCAGGGGGCCCCAGGGGGAGAATCCAGAATGGCCCCAAAGCAGTGTCCTTGCCCCACTCTTCTTGCTGCCCTCAGAGAGCTGGGAGGCTGCACGCAGACGGCTTGTGTTCAGTCTGTCAACAGGCACCCCGTGAGCACCCGCGTGCCACATGGTCTGGGCTCTGGCCAGGGGCCACTCTGCAGGGCCCTGCACTGAGATCTGGAGTCTGATAGGCCATAGTGTCGGTACAGGTGAGCACAGAGGGGAAAAGAAGGGCAGGTGTCACAGGCCTCCTGGGGGTGCATCTTCACAGACACCTGCATGAAGTCCAGGTCCCTGCAAAGACGCAGGTCTGGACGCGTCCAGACCACAGCAGCAACACCCTGAGGGGGCGGGCTGAGCCAGTCTGAGCACCAGCAGGGGCCACCCACTTCAGAGTGGACACTAGGGAAATGGTGCTGAATACCAGACAGGGGTCTGGAGCTGCTCAGGAGGGGAGGGCAGCTGAATGTTCATCAGGACTGCGGGGAACAGGGAGGCTCTGGTGAGAGAGAGTGGTCATGCCAGGCCCGTGCTGCTCCTGCCTAGGGCCACTCGAGTGCATGTGCATGTCACACATGGTCCTTGTACTCCATAGAGCAGGCATCTTGTTGGGCCACAGAGTGAACACTTGAGGCACACTGACTCAAGACACCATAGGGCAGCTCGGCGCCTGTGGCTCAAGCGGCTAAGGCCCCAGCTACGTACACCTGAGTTGGCGGGTTCAAATCCAGCCCAGGCCCACCAAACAACAATAATGGCTGCAACCAAAAAACAGCCGAGCGTTGTGGCGGGCGCCTGTAGTCCCAGCTACTTGGGAGGCAGAGGCAGGAGAATCGCTTGAGCCCAGGAGTTCAAGGTTGCTGTGAGCTGTGATGCCACGGCACTCTACCCAGGGTAGTTGTGCTGCACTCTCTACACAACCGGGGCCCTGAAGACCAGAGCGGCTCCCAAGTGAACCCCAAGTCACAGAGCTGGTAGGTGGAGGTGAGCCTGGATGGGACTCTGGGCTCATCTCCCCTGCCCTCCTCCTCACCCCACAAGCAGTGAGAACACAAGTGTCAGCCAGCGCTGGATGCCACTAACTGCCCTTACCACTCAGCATACAGCACGGTAACGACAGAGAAGGCTGTACCGGGAGGGCGCCCTAGGCCCCCAAACCACTGGCACAGCTCCTCCCTCCCCCTCCTCCCCTCCCTCCTCTCCTCTCTTCCCCCCCACCTTTTCTCATTAGAGATTGCATTTTACTTCACTTGGCCTGGTACTTTTCAACTGCACCCCAGTTGTGGTGGGTTCTACCTTCCTCAATGCTGGGTTCTTTTGCCTTATAGGTTCCTGGGCTTTACACTGGACATAGCTGAGTTACTTAAAAACAGTCTGATCTTTTGGGGTCTTGCATTTCAGGCTTGTTAGGTGGCACCAGAGTAGCATTTAGGCTAACTGTCCCTGCTGAAGCAAGGCCTCGTGCTCGCACCACTCAATACCCTGTGAACCACGAGCTTTTCCAGCCTGGCTAACAGGGCAGGTGCTGCACATGGCCTGTGTTGTCCCTGAAGCCCTACAGGTGGTCTCTCCACAGCCTCCTCCACATGTTCGCATTCTCAGCTGGCCTCTGCAGGCCCCTGTGCAGGTCTGCTCTCCGTGTGCTGTCTCCCCTGTGGTCCTCTGTCCTACAAAATCCGGCCCCCTCAGTCTCCCCAAAGCTCTTCCCCAGCTCCTCAACTCTGGAGTCCACCGGCTCCCTGGGTCCCCTCCTGCGCTGTACCTCACTGCTCAGAGCAGCGAGCGAGGCTCCTGGATGGACTCTCTGCAGTCCGAGGTGTCTTCAACACCGTCGGTGTGTGTGTTTTGCTTATGGGGGCTTGTTTTAAAGGTGAATTCGGTCCCTGTTGTTCCATCTTGACCAAAATGCATATGGCTGCTCGGGCACAGGTGGTTCATGCTGCCTGCTGTGCGATGTCCCCTCAGGGGAACGAGTGCAGTGTGGTGGATGGGTGCCTGTCCCCTCCTCCGACGGCGACACACTTCCCTAGCAGGAGCGTCTCACTTCCTCTGGACGGTGCGCTTGGTCTTCTGTCTCTAGAGACACGCACATCAGGGTCATTTGCACTTGGTCTGTATGTAGCCACCCTGCAGTCTCCCTCAGGAATCAGTTAAAATCTACCTTCTGCTGACCCTCACTTGCGTGGGCCACTGTCCAGGGTCTCTGGTCTGCTTCATTGGTGATTGGGAGGTGGGGAGTCCCCCAGGTGCACCTTTCTCCAGGAAGGGTCACTCTCTACTCCTGTCAGTGGCCTGTGGGGCTGGGGCTGAGCTTATGGTCCCAGACACTGCACCCCCCTACTCACCTCAGGAGGGGCTGTCACCCAGAGCTGCTGTCCTGGGGCTCTGGACCCAGGGCCTCTCCTGGCCTGTCCCTGGTCAGGCCCTGCCCACAAGCTCCCTTCACTGAGCCCCCACTCCACCTGAACTCTGCCTGTGCCAGCACCTCCTATAGCCACTCCACACCCTGCAAACCCCCTGCCCAGGGCATGGTTGTTCCACCCAGGCCTGAGGAAGTCTCCTGCAGACCCTCCCAGTGGAGTGGCCGTAGAGTCCTGCTGTGTGGTCAGCAATACCTAAAGCTATCCATTTAATGTCACCAAGTGGCTCGTGCTCAAAACTAGGCCAACTAGCTGCTGCATAATAGCAGGCGTGACATTTGCTGAGAGTCTGAATAGCTGCTCCTGGCCATCTCTTGGGACCCTCCCTGAGCAGTCCTTGAGCCACTCTCACCCAACAGGGGTCACACAGAGCAAGGGGCACATGCAGCAGGGGGCAGGGGAGGGGGACAGCACCCAGTCATGCGAGCTGGCAGGAATGGTCTGGAGCCAGGCCCAGGTTGACTGTGCCTAGCAGCTGACCCCAGGCCTGCCCTGGGACCACATAGCAACCACTGGTTCCTGCTGCACCTGTGCTTTTCTTTATCAAGAATGGTTTCTTGGGTGGCGCCTGTGACTCAAAGGAGTAGGGCACCGGCCCCACATGCCAGAGGTGGTGGGTTCAAACCCAGCCCTGGCCAAAAAACTGCAAAAAAAAAAAAAAAATGGTTTCTTTTTAGAAGTTTAAACTAAATGTTGGGTCTCTGGTGCCCTTGATGAGCTTTCCCAGTGGGCAAGTGTGTGTCAGGGCTGCTGGTCCACAGCCAGAGCTTCCCAAGGCCACTGTGAACCAGAAGAGGGGTATCATCTGCCAGGAGCCTCTTCTATCCATGCAGCTGCTCTCTTCACTTCTGAATGAACCCCGTTTTCTTTCAGCTCCGCCACTGGCTTGTGGTGTAGCAGGAGTGGAAAGGAGGACCCCCGGGGTCATCCCACATGGAGAAGCTCGGACAAAGAAGGGGGTCTAGGTCCGGAGCAAGAAGGGCCACTGCTGCCCTGTAACCTCTGCTTTACTGAGAAAACAGAAGCAAAGCAAGAGGCTTTTCTCTTCTGGCTGTTTACACCCTTTCTGTGCCACAGGAGGGGCACCTCACCACGTCTGTCCCGTGTTCTGTGTGAGGCGGGCTCCTTCCCATCCCACTCCCACGGCCACA
Source organism: Perodicticus potto (assembly GCA_963574655.1). Lineage (NCBI taxonomy): Eukaryota > Metazoa > Chordata > Mammalia > Primates > Lorisidae > Perodicticus > Perodicticus potto. The sequence goes on along the minus strand of CAUYRH010100132.1, from coordinate 14,997 downwards.
TGGAGCTCAGGCTGGGCTGCCACCCTGTGCTCCGAGGAGTGGCCACAGTCCTGTAGATACGCTGTGTCAAGAACCCCTGTGCTCACAGTCGCTTCCTGCTTCAGTGATATTGTTCATGTTAAAATCCGCCGAGTGCCCTGTGTTGTCTAACTGTGCAGAAAAGAAGTGGGAGAAACTGCTAACACACCAAGTCCTGTCCTGCTGCTCAGCTCCGGGACAGAATCACACCAGTGAACCAGCCCAGGCTGCCTCCCGCCTGCTTGCCATGGGCCGCCAGGCCACAGAAGACAGCATGCTCTAAGCCAGAGTGTCCTTCCCCATGACACACCGGCTGCCTCGGCTGGCCTGGAGATGGAAGGACCCACCAGAAGTATATTTCCCCCGATACAGGTCACATAGGCAACACTTTCTATGCTAGTGAATGGCTTTCAAATCCTATTACTTGTAAGTCCAAATGAGCTCAAAAATCCAAGGTTAGTTTCTGCAAACCTGTGTGCTGGTGCTCACAGAAACCATCAGCCAGGTGTCAGGGGAAGCCAGTCCTGTGGGCAGCTACTGGAGGGAAGGGTAGATGAGCTCGTTCAGAGTTCTGCAGGCAGCCCAGCTAGCCAGTCTTCCCATCCCCTGCAAGTGACAGGCCACAAGGGATGGGAATTTGATGCTGGTGGGAAATGCCAGCCTGCTGCCACAGGACTGTCCACAGTCACCACTGAGTGGAAATGGGCTCACTGTGTCCTTGCTGAGTGGCTCTGTGTAAAAACCAGGTGTGGCCCACGTCTGTGTCTCCATAGTCAGTACCTCCTGTGGGTCCTTATGGACAATAAAAGAAACCCATGCTAGGAGAACCACCTCGGCCTCCTTGCCCCGTTTCTGCTTGGCCCAGCCCAGCTGTCACTGGCGCCGTCTCATATCCCCTCATCAGACCTCCCCAAAGCCCAGAGCGGGTACATCCAGGGGTTCTAGGCATGAGGCCCCACCTGGGGCACATTCCTTGGGTTTCCCCGTATAAGGTCTAGCACCACTTCATTTCACTTCATGCCCACCCATCACCCTCCCTGTGGGCTCCCAACCCTAGACTGCAACCACTGCCCCACCCAGAGCCTCCTCTGGGACCTGCCCACTGCTTAACCTCAGTCTCCCACCTGCTTTGTGACCCAAGGGTCCTTCAAGACACTGATAGAAGAGGCCCAGCCTCGAGGATGACTCCATGGGTGGGAAACCCTAACCAATGCCCATAACGTGGCCCCTGATGGGACAGCCAACCCTGATGCCACCCCATCCCAGCCCTGCCCCCAATCTGGGCCTCCCCAGCACCTCTAGGGAGGCCCTTGTGCCCCACCCCCCATGACTCTCATCCCTGGTCCCCGAAAGAACATCCTTGCTTCACCACGATGATCTGGAACCAGTCACCGTGCAGGCTGACATCGACGACTCCAGGGTGCTGGAAGTCAGCCCCACGGCCGCGGCCTCTCCCGTGGTCCAGTAGTTCAGTGGGCTGTGGTCTAGTGAGAGCATACTGAACCCTCACAGGAGGAGTGGGGCACACAAGGTGGGATGGGGTGCAGGAAAGAGCCAGCCGAGGTGTCCCCACCTGGCGCTAGCAAAGCCAGAGGCACCACAGTGGGGGGTCCCTCTCAGGGACCCTCATTAACTATGGACAAAGTGCAGTGTGGACTATGGTGCAATGCCACCTCACACCTGCCACCATAGCTAAACTGAAAAGTCTGCTGTCCGTGTGGGCAGGAGGGTGAAGCAACACAGCAGGAAAGGTGCTTGGTGTTGATGGAACCGCTGCTGCTGGTGCCTCCACCCCATCATGTGGGAGCACTTTGCCCTCAGGTTGGCCCACACCTATGGCAGGTGCCACCCAGACAGCTCACACTTGGAAGTCCTAGGGCCTACTTGGGGTGACTGCGGCCCCTCTTGCAGGGTCCCTGGGATTGAAGCCACAGGCTGATGTATGCCAGAACCTCCCTCCAGATCCCAGGTGTGCCCCATTCCCCATAATCCCAGGTGGGTCCAGGACAGGGCAGCCCACACCTGTGGGCCAGCCAGCTGGGGCGCTCCCTTCCTGGGCCTGGCCACTACCCTGTCTTCTAGCTCTGTCCTGAGAGTACCCCACCAGGAAGTGATGTGATGTGCACGAGAACCCCCCTCAGGAATTCCCAGGATTCTCAGGAAAGTACAGAGCAGCAGAAACATTCCTTACTCTCTGTGACAGAGAGCCTGTCAGAAGGGCACAGGTCTGTAGGGTGGCTGTGGGAGTTCTAGCCTTGAACCTGTGAACGTGACCCGTATTGCAAACAGGGTCATTGCAGATGCCAGCAGCTGAGTAGGGTAGGCCCTAAATCCCATGACAGGTCCCCTGTAAGGAGAGAGATAAGGACAGGGACCAGACCCAGACAGGGAGAGAGTGGCCATGCAACCACTGAGGCAGAGATTGAGGGAAACATCTGGAAACTGCAGCCACCAAGGAACCAGGAGACAAAAACACAGCAGGTGATGCTCACCCCTCCCCTGGTCTCCCGTGGGAGCTCCCCCGCCTTCCCCCGCAGCACCTTGGCCCCATTGCTGGCCTTAATAAGTCTCTCATTTGAAGACTCTGAACCTGGAGCTTTGTTACAGCTGCCCCAGGGAGCACACAGGTGCCAGGCTTGCCTGGGTGCCCTTGAGGTCACTCTCCAGGCCCCAAGGACACCTCCCTGAGAGCCACATGTTCTTCCCACCCCACAGCCTCCACTTGTCCCTCTGTCTGCAACACTCTCCTTTCCACCCCACTGCCCACTGTCTAGCCCTCACGCACTGGCTCCTGCCACCACCTTGGCTCCCTGTGCACATCCTCTCCAGAATTCTGCACCCACCCCAGCCTTTAGGTCCCAGCCTCTGGTCAGTGCCCCTTGAGTCCCATTCTCCCCAGGCCCCCCAGAAGGTGTCACACTGAAGGGGGTGTGTTCACTGTCTCTCTTCTCAGTGAGGCCAGGACCAGGGGCTGAGCTGGTCTTGTTCATATCTGCCAGTGTCATGAGTAGGCCTGGGACATGGTAGATGGAGACAATTAATACATGTTTGCAGGTGGATGAATGACGGGTAAGTGGATGAACAGAAAGAGGAAGAGAGGAAGGAAGGGAGGGTGCTGGAGAGAGAATAAGGAAGGGAGGGGTGGGTAGATGGGTGGATGAGTGATGGATGGGTGGGTGGATGGATAGATGGATGGTTGAATAGATGGGCAGGTAGGTGGATGGATTAGTGGATAGACAGATGGATGAAAAGAGCAAGAAAGAAGAAGAGGGAAGAGGAGAGAAAGAGGGATGAGTAACTAGGAAGATGAGTTGATAATGGGTGGATGGATGGGTAGATGGGTGAATGGGTGGGTAGATGGGTGAATGGGCCTACAGATGGGTGGATGGATGGGTAGATGGGTAGATGGGCGGGTAGATGGGTGGATGGATGGGTAGATGGGTGGGTAGACGGGTGGATGGACGTGTAGACGGTTGGATGGGTGGGTAGACGGGTGGATGGGCAGGCAGATGGATGAATGGAGGGGGTAGATGGGTGGATGGGCATGTAGATGGGTGGATGGGTGGATGGGCATGTAGATGGGTGGATGGGTGGATGGGAGGGTAGAAGAGTGGATGGGTGGGTAGATGGGTGGATGGGCGGGTAGATGGGTGGATGGGCGGGTAGATGGGTGGATGGGAGGGTAGATGGGTGGATGGGAGGGTAGATGGGTGGATGGGTGGGTAGATGGGTGGACGGGAGGGTAGATGGGTGGACAGGCGTGTAGATGGGTGGACAGGAGTGTAGATGGTGGACGGGCGAGTAGATGGTGGACGGGCGGGTAGATGGGTGGACAGGCGGGTAGATGGGTGGATGGGCGGGTAGATAGGTGGATGGGCAGATAGATGACTTGATAGTTAGATGGATGGGTGGGTAGGTGATAGGTGGGCAGACCGTTAGGTGGGTGGAAGGTCTGCATTCCACGTGGAAGTTTGCCATTCTGTTCCAATATCAAATTCCCTGTGGGGCCAAGCATGAGAATGCCATATCGGGCACTGGTTCTCCAAGGACAGCTTGGGCTCTTTAACACAGATGAAACACACTGATTCCCAAGCCTCTGAGAAGTACCCTCTTCATGCCTTCACGTGGTGCAGAGCCCCCTTCATCTCACAGGATGGTAAGCCCCAGCCCCCTGCTCACACCGCACTTTACCATAAGATCTGTGCTCTTTGCCGAGTGACCTTTAGATACGACGTCTGTGTGCTGAAGCCTGGGAAAGCTGTGCGATTTCTCCTTTGAGAGAAGCATTTTAATAAAGGTTCAGCAACAGTGAAATATGTGGTTTAAAGGGTAAACGGATTGCTCTATATTTAGCGTTTTTTGTTTTTTACTCCACAATCCTCCTTTAATCTCTGCAGATTCATCTGACCAGCCCAAAGGTCACAGTCATTGCTGTTTCCTGATTACTGACAACAAAAGAAAGGCCGCCTTCCCTGAGACCAGTTCATTAGCTAGCCCCATGCTGCCTAGCCCCCAGCAAAGTGCTGGCACACCCCAGCCTCAGTGGGCTGCCCACTCCCCTCCCTCCCTCCCCAGGAGGGACCTGGTCACAGACACATTTGTGCCCACATTGCCACCAGGACCTACAATTCCCAGAGGCATGGAGCTAAGGAGCCTCATGTACCCCCAACAATCTGTGTCCCACAAACCATCCCCCACTACACTGGCACCCACCTCATGGAGGCAAAACCAGAGCCACCCAACTCCTCCTGCCCCCAGCCATTACTTAATTGGCTCGGGCTAGGCTGGCTAGGGCCTGCCCTGCAGCTCCCCGCTGGTCCTCACAGCCAAGGATGAAATGCACTGCGCCTGCCACCAACAAGGATGGAGAATGCCAGAGGGCCGAGGGCCTGTCAGCCAGGGGCGTGTTCTGTTTGTGCAAAGTGTGCTTCAGGTGTGTGTGAGAGAGAGACGGGGTAGGGGAGAGACAGAGAGAGATAGAGGGTGGAGACAGACAGACAGAGAGACAGAAGTAGAGGGAAAGAGAAAGAGTTGAGGAGAGAGAGAGATGGAGACAGAAGGGGAGAGACAGAGACAGACAGACAAAGAGAACTTTGCAGTGATGGGAAGTGTGGCAAAGGCCAAAGACCTGGGTGGCCTCCCCAGACAGAGTCACGCCTCCTCTCACAGGCAGGGTGACCCAGATAGGTTGACCCCCTCCCCAGCAAGGTGACACTCCCCACAGGCAGGGCGACCACCCCAGATAGGTTGACCTCCCAGGCACAGTGACCTCCCCAGGAAGGATGATCCCCAAGGCAGGATGACTTCCAGGCAGGGTGACTCCTCAGGTAGGATGACCCCCCAGGCAGGGTGACCACCCCAGGAGGGTGACCCCCCTGTAGGATGAGGCCCCAGGCAGGGTGACTCCCACTGCTCTGTGCAGGACTAGGAGATTCCTAGGATTCAGGACTTCCAGGGATTTTGGTCACCCTTGTTCTTAGTCCCGACTGTCCCCACTCTGCCTTGAGCTGGGGAGGAGAAAGGCCCAGGACTGGGAGTTGGTAACTGACCCTGCAGCCCATCGCACTGAGCCCTCCCTCGTCTGTACCTGTCAGGACCTGTGAGCCCACCATCCAGGTGCAGTGGTTCCGTGTGCAGCCCTCCTCGGCTCCGGGCACAGCCAGGTCCTTTGTCTTCACAGGAGGGCGGTGCTGACCCTGTGGGAACACAGGGGTCTTGCCTAACTCCTGTGGCTGGGGACCCTGCCCTGGACAGATGAGACCTCAGAGACCCCGTGCTGGGTGTTGCTGTGTGATCCCTCTTTCTGTGACCTGCTCTCCAGATGGCTGGGCACACAGACAGACCCCAAGGGCAGCCCCAGCTCTGCCCCCATCTCCTGCCCTTCAGGTGGAGCTGGGACTCTCAGGGCATCCACAATCCATCGAACAAGCCATCTCCCCCGCCCCGTCCTTGTCTCCACCACCCAGCCTTGGCTCACACCTGCCAAGGGTGGGCCAGGTGGGAGTCACTGGAGCAACCACAGCCCTGACCCCAGCCCAGGTGTCTGGGGAAAACACTCTTCCTTCAGTTCCTCATCTGTGCAGTGGGCATGACCATCACTCCTACCTGGGGTGGCTATGGGTGTTGAACTCAACTGATACACAAGCAGGACTCAGGACAGCACTGTCTTGTGGGTTATCTCTCTAAGTTATCTGACAATGCAGCTTGTCGGGTACCTCTTCAGCAGTCCCTCCCGTTGAAGCCATGTCTCTGTGACTGGGGGCCTCTCACTCCCTGCCTGCACAGGACCAGGTGAGGGCCCCTCTCTGCACCCTCTGTCCACCTGAGCAGGTGGGGGCTCCTCTCTGCTCCCTGTATGCACCTATGTGGGTGGGAGCCCCTCTCTGCTCTCTGTGTGCCCCTGGGGACCCCTCTCTGCTTTCTGCGTGCACCTAAGTGGGTGGAGACCCCTCTTGCTCTCTGCATGTGCCTGGGGGCTCCTCTGCTGTCCATGTGCACCTGAGCGGGTGGGAGCTCCTCTCTGCTCCCTGAATGCACCTAGGTAGGTGGGGGTCCCCCTCTGCACCCTGCATGCACCTGGGGGCTCATCTCTGCTCCCTGCGTACATCTGACAGGTGGGGGCTCCTGCCTGCACCTGCACCCAGTATCTGAGGGACTCACACACCTCCCATGGGCCTGGGTCCTCTCAGCCTGCAATGGTGTTCCCTCACTGCAGGGGTCCTCTCTGCCCTTGCACTTGGGTTTTGAGGTGACAGATCCAAAGCCATCATTTTTGTACTTGGTCCAAAGGGCAATTATAGCTACAATCAGAGCTGGGTGCTGGAAGATGGGGAAGACAGAGCACAGAACTCAGGGAAGCAGGACAGAGCATCAGAAATGGCCACACTGAACTGACTTCTTCCTGCCACTAAAAGCTTGTGGGCTGTCAAATGTTGTTTAGCTTCCCATGTGTTCTAAAGAATACAATCTATTATTTGTTCAAAAATAGGTTTGCTGAGGTAACTACAAAAATCCCAATATTGATGCTAAGTCTTATTGAAAGCTCTGTGGGAGGCCAGCATGGCTTTTTGGAAGATAATAACAGGGCTTGTGTGTTCTAAGGCTGAAACCCTTAATCTCATCGATATTCCTCCTGGGAAATTGGGCCATTGATGAGAGTGAGGGTGCTGGTGGGCAGTGATATTCTTGCTGTGATCAGCATTCAGGCATTGGAACCAAATGGTTCAAACCTGAGCACTGGAGAGTCCACCCCTCACTCCCCCTCTCTAACTGACAGCAGCCCCCTGCTCAGGCAAGGTTGGCTTGCCACCCCATACTCCAGCACTGCCTGGGTGGGACCACCCCAACCAGAGCTGGGTAGGCTGTGGAGAAGTGGAGGCACCCTGCGTCCCAAGCAGGTAAATAGTGCCCCCTGCCCTTCCTACCCCCTACCCCACCCCCTTGAATCCTCATCCCCCTGAAGCTTGAAACTACAGCTGGGCTGGGAATGGTGGCTCACGACTGTAATCCCAGTACTTTGGGAGGCTGAGGTGGGAGGATCAATTGAGCCCAGGAATTTTCGATCGGTCTGAGCAACATAGAAAGACTCTATCTTTATAATAAAAATTATAAAATATATTATCTGGGCATTGTGCTGTGCACCTGCAGTCCCAGATATTCAGGGGAATGAAGTGAGTGAATCTCTTGAGGAAGTAGAGGCTGCAATGAGCTATTTTGACACCACTGCACTCCAGCCTGGGCAACAACCCTGTCTCTACAAAAAAATAAAAAGGACATAGCCTGCACTGACATACTGAGAAGGGTTCACACTGACACCAGAGGAGGTGCTGCAATGGCCTGGACTGTGCCCCAGTTTCATTTCATATGTGGAGATCCTAACCCCAAGACCTCATCACATCATCATATTTGAAGATGCAATTTTTAAAGAAATGATTAAAGTTAATTGAGGTCAATAGGGTTGGCCTGACCCACAGGTAACTAGTGTCTTTGAGAAGAGGAAATAGGCCAAGCATGGTGGCTCATGCCTATAATCCCAGCACTCTGGGAGGCCAAAGTGGGAGATTGTTTGAGGCCAGGAGTTCAAGACCAGCCTGAGAAAGAACGAGACCCCATCTCCATAAAAAATAGGAAAAATCAGATGAGCACAGTGGTACACCCCTGTAGTCCCAGCTACTCAGGAGGCTGAGGTAGGAGGATCGCCTGAGCCCAGGAGTTTGAGGCTGCTGTGAGCTGTGCTGATGCCACAGCACTTTAGCCTGGGTAAGAACAAGACTCTGTCCTCCCCCTCAAAAAAAGGAGGAGATGAGGACACAGGCACACACGGGACAGAAGGCCTCTGGAGGAGCCAGCGCTGAGACATGCTGACCTCAGATGTCCAGCCTCCATGTCTGCTGACTACACCCCCCCTCAGGTGCTTTGCAGAGACCAGGGCAGGCTCCTCCTTCCTCCCTGGGCCGCTCAGGAGACTTTTGTGCACCAGCCCTTCTGTTCTAGCAGCTCCAACACTGCTACTGACACTGCACCGCCCTGAGGACGCTGGGCGCTGGGCAGCAGGCCACTGCTCATTCACTCTTCCTGACACACCAGAGACCTCACACGCCTCATCGCAGCTGAGGCGCAGCCACCCCTTCCTTCTCTGGCCCAGTGACAGCGGCTGAAGGCACGAGGCGCACCCGGCGCTCAAGGAGAAGAGCAGAGGCCTGGGCGCCGCCCTCCGGACACCTCTGCCACGGTCCACGCGACCCCTCGCGCCGCCCCTAGGTGGCGCGCCGCTTCCGCCTGCCCCAAGCCGCCCGCCCCTCGGCAGGACCGTCCCTACGGAGTGCGCCCTGCCGCACCTGCACCAAGGAACTGAGCGGGGGCGCGGGGCCGGCTGCTCCTGGCGCTCGCAAAATATCCCAAGGCACCACGGGACGGTGCCCAGGACAACCGAGCTCCCGCTCCAGTGAGGCTACAGTTCAGAGAAATGTAAGTGGAAACTACACTGAATTTCAGTCATGTTGGCAAAACGCCACAAGTTTGAAACTACTACTCTGATGGGAAGACACAGGGAAACAAGCATTCTCACACTTGGCAGATCGGGATCCGAACCATGGAACACCTAACCAAAAGAATTCAGCAGTGTCTGATGGGAGCAGGTGTAATCTGAACCAACCATCTCAGTTCTGAGGGTCTATCTCAAAGACTCCCTGTCAAAATTATGAAAACATGTATGTTTGAGGGAGTCTACTTTTAACAGATAAAGGATGGCAACCACTCACAGTTTATTTAATCATGAGATAGCTGAATAAACTGGTACAGCCACGGATGGAGAACTGCGAAGCTGCACAAAGAAACAGGGAGCATTTTCCTTTACTGACTGCAGTTATCTCCAGGATATGTCCTTCTGCGAGTAAAACAACACATCAAAAACTAAATGGAACTTTGGAGACAAAAAATACAATATCTAAAGTGAAAAATCCACAGGATGAGCTTAGCAGCAGTTTAGAAACTACAGGAAAATACTGGTGAATTTGAATATAAACCTAATCTATGCATAGGGGGAAAAAGTCAAAAAGAAAATAAACAGAGCCTCATTGACACTGGGCCAGCATCAGGCTGTCTAAGATATCACTGGAGTCCCAAGATGAAGAAAAGCAGAAAAATATTTGAAGCAATCTTGGCTGCAACATTTTCAAAGATGATGAGTCTTGCAAACTGACTAAGCTCAACAATTCCCAAGACAGGCAAACACAGCAACCCACACCCAGCACGGCACACTCAAATTGCTGGGAACCAGGACCCTGGAAGCATCCCCCAAAGGACACATTAAACCAGAGAAACAAATATAAGAGACACTGCCAGCTTCTCATCAGAAGCAACAAGAATCAGAGGACAATGAAACAAGATGCTTTAACATGATGAAAAGAAAAATGCCCGTCAAACCAGGATTCTATAATTAGTAAAAATAGCTTTCAAAGAATGGGGACAAATTAAAAACATTTTCATACAAGCTATAAATGATGGAATCCACATTCAGTACATCTGCATAAGAAGAAACACTAAAGGGAATTATTGAGGCTAAAGGAATAAACAGTGTGTATAAAAGAAGTGGGAGAGCAACGGTGAGGAAGTATGTGAACAAATATAAAATATATATCGTTGCTTATTTTTAAGTATTTTAAAGATATTGACTGGTTAAATTGAAAATAATGTGTCACGTTTCTGTCCTCCCTCCCTGCTTTCCCCATTGCCACCCACTCTACTTTCACATGTGAGCCGCTGGCTACAGTCCACATGACGGGGCATGACCTAGTCATATGTAAGTAGGCTGTCTCAAGTTTAAGCTGCAAACTGACAAGTACAGGAAAAACACTGAACAATTAAAGCAAAAAGGTCTGAGAAGCCAGTAGAGAAGATACATTTGAATACCAAAAATACAAAACTAACTTTTAAAAAAGACAGGAAAGGCTCGGCACCTGTGGCTCAGCGGGCTAAAGCGCCAGCCGCATACACCTGAGCTGGCGGGTTCGAATCCAGCCCGGGCCCACCAAACAACAATGACGGCTGCAACCAAAAAATGGCCGGGCGTTGTGGCAGGCGCCTGTAGTCCCAGGTACTTGGGAGGCAGAGGCTGGAGAATCGCTTGAGCCCAGGTGTTGGAGGTTGCTGTGAGCTACACTCTATCCAGGGTGACAGCTTAAGGCTCTGTCTCAAAAATAAATAAATAAATAAATAAATAAAATAAAAAAGACAGGAAAAAAAAGGAAAGGGAATGAAGAATTGATGGGACAAGTAAACCATATTTATATAAATAAGTATATATATATATTTTTTGAGACAGAGTCTCACTCTATCATGCTGAGTATCTGGTTAGAATGTGATGGCATCATAGCTCACAGCAACCTCAGACCCTTGGGCTTGAGTAATCCTTCTGCCTCAGCCTCCCAAGTAGCTGCGACTACAGGTACCTACCACAACACCCCAATAATTTTTCTATTTCCATCAGAGATGGAGTCTCACTCTTGTTCAGGCTGGTCTCAAACTCCTCAGCTCAAGGGATCCTCCTGCCTCAGCCTCCCAGAACACCAGGGTTACAGGCATGAGCCACCGAGTCTGGCCTAATTATATTAAATTAATAATATATTCCCTGAAATAAACAAGGGAAGAACTAGCCCTAACCTACCTACAAGAAACCCATTTTAAATATAAAGGTAGAGAGGGTGAGAGTGAGAGGAGAGAAAATGAGAAGCCAGGGAAATACTACCAAAAAAGCAAGGGAAGTGATATGACCTGAGACAAAGCAGGCTTTAGAACAAAGACTGTCCCCAGGGACAAGGAGGGACAAAGGGGTGACCTGCAAGAGGACACAGTCCTCAGGAGTCTGCACCTAACCGGGAGCTTTGAACACAATGAAACAGAAGAACTCACACAGATCCACCATTAAAACAGGATTAAGGCGGCTATCATAAACATTTTTACCTTTTGCTCTTTGAAAGACCACATGGGGGAGAATATTCACACCACAGAGGTCTAACAAGGGCTTGGATCCAGACTGTACCAAGAACTATCACTGAGTGAGAACTGAGTGCATACAGCCTGGCAGGGGAATCACATCGGAGGACGTGTGAATGACCAGTGAGCACCTAAAGGTCCTCAACATCAATAGGAATCAGAGAAAAAGTAAATTGAATTTCCACTGCAGGGAATGTTTTTAAATACAGAAGATACCAAGTGTTAGGTTTAACACAACTGGAACCCCCAAAAGTTGCTGGCAGGAACATAAAACAAGGAACTACATTAGAAAACTGGTAGTTTCTAACAATGTCAAATAGCTGCTTACCATACGAACCAGCAGTTCAGCTTCTAGGTGTCTACTCAAAAGAAATAAAAAGTATAACTAATAGGGCTTGAATGTCCCCTCCAAATATTATGTTGAAATTTGAAGTTTTAGAGGTTGGGGGTGGTGGGAGGTCACTGTGTCTTGGGGGCAGAACCGTCACATGGCTGGTGCCCTCCCTGTGGTAATGAGTGTTAACGTTGAGGGGTGGTTGTTGAGAAAAGCCTGGCACCTCCCTTCTCTCTCCCACGTGACACGCCTGCTCCCCCTCCCCTCCACCTTGACTGGAAGCTCCCTAAACCCATTCCCAGAAGCAGACGCTGGCACCAGGCTTCTCATACAGCCTCAGAGCCACAAGCCAAATAACCCCCTTTTCTTTATATGTTACTCAGCCTCGGGTATTATTTATAGCAATGCAAACTGGACTGAGATGACAACTGCAAAATATTTGTACCCTACTGCTTGTAGCAAACCAGTTCTTAGTAGCCCAAACTGGGACACGTCTAATGTCATTTGCAGTTGAATAGCATTCATTCAAAGGAACAAACCACTGTCACACGCAACAACAATGATGAATTTCACAAACATTGTGCCAAGTGGAAGCAGCCAGATGTGAAAGACTGAATGGTTCCATTTATGTAAACCCTTGGACAGACTCTAATCCACAAGGACAGAAACAGACTGATTGCAAAGGGGCAGGAGGGAGGTTTGGGTTTGGGTTAAGTGTGGAAATGTTCTGTATCTCTGCTGTAGTGGGGGGGGCAGTGGTGAAGACATTTGTCAAAATTCATAGAACTGCACACTTAGAATGCATTTTCCTTATGTAAATTATTCATCAATAAATTAAGAGGAAAAAAGATGAGAGGCAACTTCAGATGAATACGAAATAATGCCTGGAAGAACCCTCTCTCTACCCCAGGAAGAGGGGCTGCTCTGCTTCTGTGCCTCTGATGTCAGCCCCGCCCAGGGAACCCACATCTCAGAGAGACCTGCTTTCCTATAACTACAAGCAAGGAAGGTGTTGTGAGAGAGAATACAGTAGCATTCCACCCTGCAGAAGTCCCCTGGACCTGGCAGGGCACAGCATCTGTCAAATGTGAGTCTGTGCAGCTGTGTCCCTAAGTCCTGATGACATTCAAAGTCAGCAGGAGACAAAGATTGGCAAGCCTTTGTGAACACACAGGAGTTCCAGCACCTTCCTTGTCAGAAGAGCCCAGATTCCAGGTAGGGTGAAGGTTCCCTGTGCCCTTGCTACAGAGGTATGTGCCCCCAGGCTGAAGAGCAGATGGCTATGACCCAGCAGGGACTGGTGTGGTGTGGGGTGCCATCTCTGTCCCCTTCCTGTCTGACCCCTGCCCAAGGACTTAGCACAGAAGCCATGCATCTCAGAGTTGAATCCCCTTACTCCTAGGTTACCAGCTGGTTACCCGCAGAGCTCCTGCTTCCTGAGGACAAGGGCAGCTATTTCATCTGTTTGTTTTCTGGAATGTTCTAGAAATTCCATGTACAGACAGGCTCCTTTGCCTGAAAGACTCAAGTACTGGGATTAGTAAAGCTTTTTAAGTTATGTGTTATATGTGAATGTGGAACCAACTGAGTGTGAATGCAAGACGGGAATCCCCAGCCTAGGAGCAGCCTTACCGGCAGAGACATGGGAACCTCAGGTCTCTCAGTCCAGGAGGCAGAAGCACATGTAGTGAGCAGGGTCAACCAGCTCAGGACACAGCCACTGGCCTTTCCTTGCACCTAGCTGGGCAGCAAGCAGGACCCTGGACAGCTGAGTCTGGCAGAGTGTCTGAGGTTGAGTGAGAAGGAGCAGCCGCCATGCTGGGTGTGTTCAGAGGTAAACAGATGGACAGGATTAAGGAGTTCTTTTGGAGCTACACAGGCTCCACCTCTGCAATGGATTGTGTTCTTTCCGGTGGCTTTTCTTCCTCAGGAGGCTGGAGTCTCCAGGACACAAATGTAGACACCCCTCTCTTTGGATGGCATCTGGACAGGGCAGGGGTGGCAAAAACGTCAGCCTTGGCCCTGTGTGCAGAATGTGACACTTCAGCAGGGCCTCTGGAGGTGTCTGATCAGCTGAACAGGTTCCTTTTCTCATGTCCTGGACCACCAACCATTCCTTCTATTGGCCACTTCAGATGATGCAAGGTGTGGACACTGACCAGCATGACACCCATCTGATTCCAGCTCCTATAACGGGCTTGGACCTGACAGGAGGCGTCTGAGGAACAGACGGAGGGAAGGAAGGAGGTGAAGCAGCACCCAGACCTCTTGAGGCTGTGCAGCCCCTTCCTGAGGCCTGGCTGCACGCTGGTCTTGGGGTACCATGAGCCCCCCACCCTGGATAGCCTGCCAGTCCCCTGATGCTTAAAAGTGGGTCTTCTGCAGACCCTGAGACTCACAGCACTCATTCACCTGCTGCACAGACCAGGACAGGAAGAGCGATGCTGCCAGGATGGCTCAACCTGTCCCTGTAGGGGCCTCTAAGAGGGACTGGCACACAGGGAAGGATACTGCTTGGGCAAAAGATGACACTAGATATAAACACACTCACCTTGCAAAGGGCTGCTGATGAGGGTGGCTTTAATCAGGGTAGCAGAAGTCAGCAGGGGGGCTTTCCTGCACAGCAGGTTTTGCCAGACAATGAGAACAGCTGGAGGGGAGGACTCAGGTCAAAGTCCAGACACCATTACAATGGTGAAGCAAACAGGGCAACAAGTAGACTCTAACAGGATGAGGGTGTGAGGGGTAGAAAGTCTCCGATGGCCCCAAAGCTTCTGACCCACTTCCTAGGGGTCTGTGGCCCAGAACTGCCCCCAAGCTCGTGCCTCCAGGTACTTGCTCCTGAGCACCTTCTAAGCCCAGCCTCTGCACCAATAAATCAGTCTCCTGCCTGCTCAGTGGATTCTTCTGTGGATCATTCCTTGAGCCCCACCCTGAAGCAATTATCCCTGCCTCTGGAAGCCCTCCACAATTTACTGGGTCTCCTTTTTATTTATTTAAGAAACAGGCTCTCGGCTCGGCGCCTGTGGCTCAACGGGCTAAGGCGCCAGCCACGTACAACTGAGCTAGCGGGTTCGAATCCAGCCCGGGGCCCGCCAAACAACAATGATGGCTATAACCAAAAAATGGCCGGGCGTTGTGGCGGGCGCCTG
>CAUYRH010100130.1:0-11078 GCA_963574655.1 Perodicticus potto | reverse complement strand
GTCTCTTGCCTCCGCCTCCCAAGTAGCTGGGACTAAAGGCGCCCGCCACAACGCCCGGCCGTTTTTTGGTTGCAGCTGTCATTGTTGTTTGGCGGGTCTGGGCTGGATTCGAACCCGCCAGCTCAGGTGTACGTGGCTGGCATCTTAGCCCGCTGAGCCACAGGCGCTGAGCCTATGAAACCAATTTATAATCACTCACACTTTCATGTGAAAGATGAATCACAACTATAGCCCAGGATGAAGGAGAGAAGGGGAGGGGGAATGGAAGGGAGGAGGATGGATCTATAAAGGGAGGGTTAATGGTGGGACCACACCTATGGAGCATATTGCAAGTATAAGTTGGATCTATTGGGTAATAGAACACAAATGTCTTATCATGGTAATTGGGTAAATGAGGTGAAGGCTATGTTAATTAGTAGGATGTAAGCACTCCAATTTACACAAATAATCAACACATTGAATGCCACAATGGCATAAATGTATTCATGATCTATGTACAAATGACTTAATTTTTTTTTTTCTTTTTTTATTGTTGAATCATAGCTGGGTACATTAGTGCAATCAAGGGGTACAATGTGCTGGTTTCATATATAATCTGAAACAGTTTCATCAAACTGTTTGACATAGCCAAATGTCATTTTCTTAGTTATTGTAGGAAGACATTTGTATTCTGCATTTAGTAAGTTTTTGAAATGACTTAATTTAAAAAAAGAATAAAAGATATAAATATTTTTCTACCTATGCAGACAAAGAATCTGGGCAAAATGTTATTTCTAAGGATAAGGTTTCATATGACATTTATTTTCTTCTTCAGCTCTATTTGTATATTAAAAGTTCTATAGTAATCACGGATTTATTTGTGCAATAGTTTTAAACAGTCATTAAAAAATTGAGTAACGGCTTGGCGCCTGTGGCTCAATGGGCTAAGGCACCAGCCACGTACACCTGAGCTGGCGGGTTCGAATCCAGCCCGGGCCCGCCAAACAACAATGACGGCTGCAACCAAAAAATGGCCAGGCATTGTGGCGGGCACCTATAGTCCCAGCTACTTGGGAGGCGGAGGCAGGAGACTCACTTGAGCCCAGGAGTTGGAGGTTGCTGTGAGCTGTGATACCACGGCACTCTACCCAGGGTGACAGCTTGAGGCTCTGTCTCAAAAAATAAAAAAATTGAGTAACAACAAAAAAGTTAAAACTCTTGATGAAATCCATTTTATTATTATTATTTTCTTTTATAGATTGTGTTTATGCTGGTGTAGCTACAAAATCTTTTCCTAACTCATGGTCACAAAGATTTTCTCGTAGAAGTTTTATAGTTTTAGGTTTTATATTTAGGCTTAGGACCCATTGAGGTTAATTTATGAATATGATGTTAGGTATAAATAAAAAATCTTCTTTTTTCTTTGCATATAGATAATCACAGGCTTTAGGATGCATCACTCTAAAATACAGCATTTTGGCATTTGAGGAAACAGCAGGAGGAGTCCATTAAACTAGAAATAATTGCCCTTACTCCTTCTACCCTGAAGTAGGCCATAACATCTAGCTGAATTCTCCTAATAATAGGTCAAAGGACTCTATTCCAAAGAGGTTCTCCCTGTACCCAAAGGAAAAGAATGTCCTACTCCTTGAAGATACAGACACCAAGAAGACTGTGAACAAACAGGCCTTGCTAAATATTTCCCCCCATTTTTTACCATTAAATCATACCCTTATGTCCTCAGTGATACTTCGTTATTATTGTTCATAAAAATAAAAAGGTTTCCCTGTTTCTTTTGGTCTTTATTTCTGAAGGCTCGTGTGTCACATAAAGCTTATATTAAAAAAAATTTGTATGCTTTTCTCATTAATCGGTCTTTTGTTATAATTGTCTCAGACATGAGTCTAGCAATGGGTGAGGATGTTACTTTCCTTCCCCCACCATCACCACTTGTTCCAGCATTATTTGTTGAAGAATATTTCTTTTCTCCACTGAATTTCTTTTCCATCTTTATAAAAAATCATTTCCATATACATGTATATATGGGTCCACTTTTAGCTCCCTACAGTAAAGGGTTTGCCTCAGACCTCAAGGCAGTGAAGACCTCCACTGCCTAAGCCCCAACATGCTGGCCAGAGCCATCTGTTCCATTCATCTATGTATGCATGTTGGCACCAATATTACATTATCTTTACAATAGGTTTATTATGAAAATAGGCTAGTATGGGGACATGGGAACTTGCAAGTACATTGAAGTTGAGTGGTTTAGGTAAAGTAGTGAAGCTTCTTTATATTGATGCCATGCTTCTTAAGGTCATGAGTCAAATTTTCTTTGGTTAGAGTATACTTGCTCTTGCTTCAGGAACTGCCAGGGACTCTGACTGTCATTTTTTCAGTGCTGTAAGGGGTAGTTGGCAATAGCTGAGATGAATTCATGGGAAGTTAAAGAGATGAGCCAAATTTTCCTTGGGTCTAAGGTAAGGTTACTACTGAACCAATCACTGGGATGGCAGGCATGTAATCCGCTAGCTGCATCAGGAAGTCTAGCGAAGGACTGCTGGGCACTCCCTTCTCCACAACCATAGTTTCCCTGCCATTCCTACAGGGCTGGTCTTGTTTTCCAAGTCTCTGGGAAGCATGGTGGAGCTGAGGAGGTGGAGGCCTGCACTGCCTTGAGATCTCAGCCAAACCTTTTACTGTAGTTTCATGATGAGTTTTAAAATCAGGAAGTGTTAGTCCATTAACTTTTTTTCTTTTTTTCAGAATTATTTGTTCTTTTTTGTAATTACTGCTAGGTCCTAGCTGTCCTAGGTCCTTTGCATTTACAGAAAATTTTAGAATCAGCTTGTTAATTTGCATAAAAATCCTGGTGAAATTTTTGATTGGATTTAATTTATAGATATATTTGGGAAGAATTGAAATCTTAACAATATTGAGTTTTGTATCTACCACTGGGCAAGAGATATGAGCAGAATCTCTCTGAGGAAGACAGATGAATGGTTAATAAACATTTGAAAAAATTCTTATCATCCCTGATCATCAGAGAAATGTAAATCAAAACCACCCTGAGATATCACCTAACCCTAGTGAGTATAGCCTACTTCATAAAGTCTCAAAGCTACAGATACTGGCGTGGATGTGGAGAGAAGGGAACACTTTTATACTGTTCATTGTACTGCACACTAACACAACCTTTTTGGAAGGAAGTATGGAGAATCCTCAAAGAACTCAAATTAGACTTCCCAGTTGATCCTGTAATCCCATTACTAGACATCTACCCAGAAGAACAAAAATCCTTTTATTGTAAGGACATTTGCACTAGATTGTATCTCGTAGCTCAATTTACAATCTCCAAAATGTGGAAACAACTTAAATGCCCACCAACCCAGAAATGGATTAATAAACTGTGGTATATGTGTAACATATAATACTATTCAGCCATTGAAAAGGTGGAGATTGTACATCTTTTGTGTTAATTTGGATGGATTTGAAACACATTCTTCTTAATAAAGTATTGCAAGAATGGAGGAACAAGATTCTAATGTATTCAATACTAATATGAAGCCAGTAGATGATCTAATGCATGCTTATGTAAGAGAAAAACTCAAATCAATTCAAGGTGGGGGGTAGGAAAATGAGGGAGCAGGGAGAGGGGAGGAGAGAGGGGGATGGTGTGTTCTCAATTAATGGGCACAATGTTAGGGTATATGGCACACTTCTTGGGGTGGGACATAATTAGAAAAAGTACAGTATCTAATAAATATAATCATTGTAACCTACTTCCTTGTACTCTCAAATTAATTAGAAACAATAAAAAAAAAAACCATATTGGGTTTTGTGACCCATTAACAAGGTTTATTTATCTATTTATTTACATCTTTAGTTTTTATCAAAAATAATTTTTAGTTTTTAGCATATAGATCTTTCACATCTTTAATAAGATTTATCCCTAGTTCATCCTACTCTGCACCATTTTCTAGTAATATTCATTTACATTTCTTCTACTTGTTTTATGACCTGATAGTGCATGTTGAATAATATTCTATTGTTTTGATGTATAACAGTTTATTTATTTATTCAACTATGAAGGACATTTTGGTTCCTTTGTTTTGGCAATTATGACAAAAGCTGCTATAAACATTTTCATGGAGGTTTTGGTGCAAACATGTATACAACTAATTTGGATAAATACTAAGGAGTGCAATTGCTGGTTTATACATTAAGGTTATGTTTGGTATTCTCATAAGCAGTTGGTGGTGTTGGTGTTTTATATTTTCACATTCTAATAGGTGTATAGTAGTATCCATTTTTTCTCAAATTTTTTTTATTAATTATTATGCTTACATAATACTTGTATATATTTATGGGGTACATGTGATGTTTTGATATAGGGATATATCTTTTGTATGTTTATTTAAATGCCATCTAGATTTTTTTAAGTCTCAAAATTTGATGTGTTTTGTATGCAATTGAAAAGAATGTATACTATGCTATTGTTAGATGTGATCTCTCAGAGACTATTGTCTGTTTTTCTATTTAAAATTTCTTTTAATTTTTATTTTTCAGAGACCACTATCTTGTTGCCTAATATCCAGTATCTTAAAAATCATTATTTAACATAGTTTGTCTTTTTTTTTGCTTTGTTTCAGGTGGTAAAATCTAGTCTCTATTAATTCATTTTGGCTGGAAGATGAAGGTCTCTAATATAACTTTTTCTATACTCTTGTGTAAATAATTACTCCCCTTTCTTGTTTTCTATAGTCTCCTTTGTACATATCAGTAATTTATTCTCAGACTTAATGTTAGAATGTCAGAAATGCAAATTTCTTCTCCATATGTTCAGAAATATTAGGTAATCTATCAGCATATTTTTTTTGGGGGGGCTATCCTATCTGAACCTTCTTTCTTCTTGTTTCAGTGTAGACTAATTGCTGTTTTTGTCTTCTATTTGGTTGTTGTCCTGGGATTTTTGCTAATAGTCTACAAGTTTACTTCTTTACTCTTCTGTGCCTTCTAGCCCTCTTGTATTCCTTTTTCTTGTTTTACTATCTAGTCTTGGTAGAACACACCTTCTAGTAGCTTCATGAGAATTAATGGCTGAGAGGTACATTTTTTTGAACTCGTAGGACTGACGTATCCTATAGGGATAGCAAGTAAGCTGATGGTTTGGTGCTGAGCCAGGAGAGAAGATTGAAGAGTGTACATCACCCCTGCTGAGGTGAGCTGTGACCCCAAGTAAACAAATAATAGGTACAAAACACATCGCCAAGTGGACAAGTGTCCCCTCTCCCATGAGAATGACTCACAGTATACTTTCTGCAAATAAGCAACCAGAGTTCAGATCTCTTCCTATTTTATCCCACAGGAGAGATCCTCTAAAAACTGAACTCCTTCCCCAGAGAGGACCCACTAGTGTGCCATGGCACTCTCCCTCCAGGCATAAAACTATATATATTCTCTACCTGCAACTCTGAACTCCCAGAACTCCCCTCCACTCTCATCCCGTGATCTGGAAGCCTGTCCCCCATGGAGTCAATATTATTGGGCATTTTTTTGAGAGGTATGGATCAGGTGTGGGCTGTTACAAGTCTGTGCTGAATTGGCAGCATGGGTGTTAAAGCAGGGACTGTGGAGTGAGAGAGCCATATGGGAGAGGGAGAGATGGTGCCCTGCCACAGTGCAGGAGTGGCAGTGGTGGGAACAATAAGGCTCACACCCCTAGTGATGTTTTGGAGGAATACTTCCCTCCTCTCTTAGCAAGCAGAGGGAGCTGGGCCTCTGTTCCAGGCCATGGGTAGAACAGATCTGGGATGGAAATGCAGGTCCCATGAACAAAGGGTATGCCTGAGGTGGTAACTGCCTGGGTGGGGCACAGGGATAGAGAATAGAATCCATGTGCATGCAGAGATGGCATATTCCCAGGTCAGGGCTGAGTCAGAATTGCTGCTTTTGTAAGACCAAGATGCAACTGGCTCCCAGGGGAGCCTAGGTGGAATAAAAGCAGGCATGGCAGTAGCATCAGCCCAGGGAGGGGCAGTAACTGAGAGCTGTTTGTGAGCCCTAACCATGCCTGCCCCAACAAAGTACAGTGGAGACATAGATGCCAGCTCTGTGAGAACTGGCGCAAAGGGCAGGGCTGAGTTGCAGTTTCTGTGAACTTAAACAGTGCCTGGCCTAGAGGGGAATATAGCCAGGACAGAAATGCAAATTCTGCGTGAATAAAAGTGGTAGCAACATCACTCATGGGTGGGACTGGAACTGAGTGAAACTCCCCAGCCTCCATTAAGCACTTGAGGTAGTCAGGCTTTAGCTCCCCCTGCTGGCTGGTGGCAGAGTGTGGCAGCCTGGCTGAGGAGACATAGATCTCCCAGTGACTCAGGCAGGTGCAACCCCCTGGTGCATCTGCTCATTGGAGGGATCTGGGTCACAGCCCTGTGGGGTTACCAGTGACCAGGCATGACAGAGGTGCAAGGTACAGAAGGAGACATCAACATTCCTGGACTAATTCATTTGCTGGGTGGGTCCTTCTGACTCCATGGAGCACCAGATCGAGTCATACGGCCAGCTGCCAGCAGAGCCCTGCTATCTAATTGCTGGAGACCTTTTGAACTCTCCCACTTGAGACTGGGTGCTGACTAGGACAATTGATTTGGAACTCTTGACCTGGGTCAATCACCAAGGACCATCCAAGGTGGTACTATGGTTGTGTTGTTGTGGGAAGGACCATCCAAGGTGGTAACCTGGTTGTGTTCTTGTAGGAAGGTTTGATTTTCCTTTTCCAGTTGTTGCCTGTGGGGGGAAGGGTATCTTAGTTACTTATATTTCTCCACAGCTGAGACTTCAATCCAGACTTACTGATTCGCTAGGATTGGACAGAGACAAGCTGAAAACAAGACAGAGCCACTTAGCCCCACCACACCAAGAAGGTCCCCAGAGGCCATAGTACTGTATGGGTCCTTTGTAAAGCAGTAGGGGAAAACCTGCAGTTACCAGTCCCAGCTCTTGGGCAAAGGGCTGGTTAATCACTACTCCACGCGCCCCCAACATGATTTCATCTTATCTGTTCATCTAGCCAAATGGTGAAAAATAATCATGGGGCAGAATCAGCAGAAAAACTCCGGCAACATGAATAATTAGGATAGATCAACTCTCCCAAGGAACGACAAGGTGGACACCCCAGAAGATCCCATTTAGAAACAAATGGCTGAGATGTCAGAAATTGAATTTAGGGGGCTGCGCCTGTGCCTCAGTCAGTAGGGTGCCAGCCCCATGTACCAAGGGTGGCAGGTTCAAACCCAGCCCCTGCCGAACTGCAACAAAACAATAGCTGGGTGTTATGGTGGGTGCCTTTGGTCCCACGTACTCAGGAGGCTGAGGCAAGAGAATCGCCTAAGCCCAGGAGTTGGAGGTTGCTGTGAGCTGTGACACCATGGTACTCCACCAAGGGCGATAAAGTGAGACTCTGTCTCTACAAAAAAAAAAAGGAAATTGAATTTAGAATTTGGATTGCAAATAAGATTAACAGAATGGAGGTAAAGTTGGAATTAGAAATTCAAGGAGCATTTCAAAAGTTGTGTCAAGAATTAAATGAATTCAAAGGCAAAATCACCAAAGATTTTGACACATTGAGGCAAGAACTTGCAGCCCTCAAAGATCTGAGAAATATAGTAGAATCCCTCGGTAACAGAATAGAGCATTCAGAAGAAAGGATTTCTGACATTGAAGACAAAACTTTTGAACACTCCCAAACTCTCAAAGAGGAAGAGAAGTGAAGAGCAAAAATGGATTATTGTCTCAGAGAGCTCAGGGACAGTTTGAAGAAAACTAATATTTACCTTATAGGAATTCCTGAAGGCAACGAGGTTGCTTTGAAAGACCCAGATGTTCCACTTCAAGAGATAATTGTGGAGAACTTCCCAAACATGGCAAGAGATTCTGAAATTCAGATAGGAGACAGTTTCAAGCCCTAGCATAACTCAACCCAAATAAAGAATCTCCCAGACACATTATAATTAACTTCTCCAAAGTTAATATGAAGGAGAAAATTCTGCAAGCAGCCAGATGTAATAAAATCATAACCTACAAGGGGAAAAATATTAGAATGAAGATCTGTCTGCTGAACTTTTTAAGCTAGAAGAAGGTGGTCATTGACCTTTAGCCTCCTAAAACAAAATAACTTTCAACTCGGGATCCTGTATCCATTGAAACTAAGTTTCATTTATGATGGAGAAATTAAATACTTTAATGGCATTCACATGTTGAAGAAATTTGCCATAACTAAACCAGCTCTCCAGGATATTCTCAGACCTATCCTCCATAATGACCAGCACAATCCTCTACCACCAAAGTAAACTTATCCAGAAACTTTTGATCAAATTCCAATTTCCACAGTGACAAAAGGATTAAAAATGGCCACTGGACTTTCGAAAAGCTTGATACCCCAAATTTTACCAGACTTATCAATATTTTCAATTAATGTGAATGGCTTAAATTGTCCTCTAAAGAGGCACAGGTTGGCTGACTGGATACAAAAATTCAGGCCAGATATTTGCTGAATACAAGAATCTCATCTTACCTTTAAAGATAAATATAGACTCATAGTAAAGGGATGGTTATCTATAATTCAGGCAAATGGAAATCAGTAAAAAGCAAGGGTTGCAATTTTATTTGCAGTTAAAATAGACATTAAACCAAAAAAAATAAGGAAAGGTAAGGATGGTCACTTAATTTGTTAAGGGTAACACTCAACATCATGAGATTTCAATTATTAACATACATGCACCCAACCAGAATGTGAGAGACTCTAACTGGTGTGATTTTCAGCACCATAATAGTCAGAGATTTAAACACCCCTTTGTCAGTGTTGGATAGATCCTCCACTAAGATCTTTCAAGGGTACAAGTGAAAATTACTAAATGTAGAATATAAATGTCTTCATATAGTGATTAAAAGGCCATGAGGGCTATGTTAAATAGTTCAATGAAAATATTTTAGATTGCATATAAAGTCAGAAAATTGTGCCTAATGATTTCACCAATGTACACAATTATTATTTAATAAAAACTAAAAAAAAAAAAAAGAAACTAGGCAAAGAAATTTTGGACATAAACTTAACCATTCAACAATTGAACAATTGGATTTAACAGACATCTACAGAACATTCCATCCTACAAAAATTGAATGCACATTCTTCTCATCAGCCCATGGAACATCCTGAAAAATTGATCACATCTTAGGTCACAAGTTTACCTCAGAAAATTTAAAAGAGTAGAAATTATTCCTTACATCTTCTCAGACTATCATGGAATAAAAGTTAAATTCAATAACAACAGGAATCTGCATACTCATACAAAAACATGGAAGCTAAATAACCTTATGCTGAGTGATAACTGAGTCATAGACAAGATTAAGAAAGAAATTACCAAGTTTTTGGAACAAAATGATAATGAAGACATAAATTACCAGAACCTCTGGGATACTGCAAAGGCAGTCGTAAGAGGGAAATGTATAGCACTGCAAGCCTTTCTTAAGAGAACGGAAAGAGAGGAAGTTAACAACTTAATGGAACATCTCAAGCAACAGGAAAAGGAAGAACATTCCAATCCCAAACCCAGCAGAAGAAAGGAAATAACCAAAATTAGAGCAGAATTATGAAATTGAAAACAAAAGGATTATACAACAGATCAATAAATCCAAAAGTTGGTTTCTGGAAAAGGTCAATCAAATAGATAAATTTTTGGTTAAACTAACCAGGAAAAAAAAGAGTAAAATCTCTAATTTCATCAATGAGAAATGGTAAAGATGAAATAACAACAGACTCCTCAGAAATTCAAAAAATCCTTAATGAATATTATAAGAAACTCTATTATCAGAAATATGAAAATCTGGAGGAAATGGACCAATGCCTGGAAGCACATCACCTTTCAAGACTTAGCCAGAATGAAGTGGAAATGTTGGACAGGCCTATATCAAGCACTGAATTAGCATCAACTATCCAAAATCTCCCCAAAAAGAAAAGTCCGGGACTAGAAGGCTTCACATCAGAATTCTATCAAAACATTCAAGAGGAAGTTGTACCTATATTACTTAACCTTTTCCAAAATATAGAAAAATAAGGAATACTTCCCAACACTTTCTATGAAGCAAACATCTTCTCGATCCCCAAACCAGGAAAAGACCCAACAAGAAAATAAAATTATAGACCAATATCTCTAATGAAGATTGATGCAAAAATATTCAACAAGATCCTAGCAAACAGAATCCATCAAACAAATTATACGCCATGACCAAGTGGGTTTTATCCCAGGATCTCAAGGCTGGTTCAATATATGTAAATCTATAAATATAATTCAGTACATAAATAAATTAAAAAACAAAGACCATATGATTCTCTCAAATGATGCAGAAAAAGCTTTTTATAATATCCAGCATCACTTCATGATAAGAACACTTAAGAAAATGAGTATAGAAGGGACATTTCTTAAACTGATAGAGGCCATCTACAGCAAACCCACAGCCAACATCATATTGAATAGAGTTAAATTAAAATCATTTCCACTCTGATCCGGAACCAGGCAAGGTTTCCCATTGTCTCCACTGCTCTTTAACATTGTAATGGAAGTTTTAGCCATTGCAATTAGGGAAGAAAAGATGATCAAGAGTATCCATATAGGGTCAGAAGAGATCAAACTTCCACTCTTCGCAGATGACATGATTGTATATCTGGAAAACCCCAGGGATTCAACTACAAAGCTCTTAGAATTGATCAAGGAATACAGAAACAAAATCAATACTCACAAATCTGGAATCTTTATATATACCAACAATAGTCAATACTCACAAATCTGGAGCCTTTATATATACCAACAATAGTCAAGTTGAAAAACAGTCAAAGACTCTATTTCTTCTACAGTCTTGCCAAAGAAGATGAAATATTTGAGAGTTTTCCTAACAAAGGTTGTGAAAGATCTCTATAAAGAGAACTATGAAACTCTAAGAAAAGAAATAGCTCAAGATGTTAACAAATGGAAAAACATACCATGCTCTTGGCTGGGCAGAATCAACATTGTTAAAATGTCCATACTACCCAAAGCAATATA
>CAUYRH010100129.1:0-22747 GCA_963574655.1 Perodicticus potto | reverse complement strand
CATCTCAGCCATTTGCTTATGCAAGGGATCTTGTGCTGTATCTACCTTGTCATTCCTTGGGAGAGTTGATCTACTCTGATTATTCATATTGCCAGAGTTTTTCTGTTGATTCCACCTCATGATTATTTTTCACTGTTGCCTATGACGGTCCTCAGAGTTGGGGAGGTGTCTCTCCCAGATCAGACCCTGGCAGAATCACTCTGTTGTTACTGGATCTTTGTAGGGAGTGACCTTGTGTCTCTAATGATTTCTCAAACCCCACAGGGTGGAGAGCTTAAATCCTCCTCAGCTGGCTTAGATGACACTTTAAATTGCTAACTTGGGCTAAGCAGAAGCTATCTCAGGAAAGCGCTTGTGGCTGGGATCACTCCTTAAGTGGCTATCCACTACCCAGTGTGCCCAAACCGGTCTCGCCCTATGCCCCTGAGGGCTAAGGCTGGAAGGCATCTCAGTGCCCGCCTTTAAGCTGCTCAGTCACTAGATTACTCACTCCCGCCTGATGTTTGTTCTGTGACCCTGAGGGTGGAGCTTGCCAGGGCAGTTCTCCCACAATGGCTCCACACAGCCACAACCAAACACTGGTAGCTCTGTCTGGTTTGGTGGCCCAGTCTGGGGCCTCAGACAACGCTCAAAGACCCCTGCACTCTTGCCCAAGTTCTCCCAAGGCAGTTCAACCAAGCACCGCATCCAAAAGAAACCCAAACAGCACATAGGCAAGGCCTTTCCACCCTGCAGTCCCACTGTTGCCCCACCCACAGCTGCTGACAGGATTTGTCTGCAACCACTTGCCCAATCTCTGCCACTTTTGCCTTCCTCAGGGTGTCCAGAAGTCTTCCACTGCCTTCCTGTGTCCCCAAAGGGAAGTTTCTGGGCAGATCCCACCTGCCAGGGATGCCTGAAGTCCTCTCTCCCCAGTCTCACCATGCACAGTTGCAAGGAAGCTGTTACTCGGCCGCCATCTTGCTCCGTTCTGACTTTAGTTGCTTTAAATCCACTTGTATCTGAAAATAAGATTGTAATCCCTCTTTTCTTCTGAATTCTGTTTGCCCAAACAATTGTCTTCCAACCCTTAACTCTGAGTTTTAATTTTTGCTTTGAGGCTAGGTGTGTTTCCTGCAGACAGCAAATGCATGGCTTGTGTTTTTTTATCCAATCAACTAGTCCATACCTCTTCAGTGGGGAATTCAAGGCTTTAACATTTATTGAGATAATTAATAATTGTGGTGGTGTTCTAGTCATCTTATTTTGTGAAAGTCCGTTGCTTGGTTTTATCTTTTGCATCATTGTGGAAGCTAAAGTTTTGTCCTTTAGTTTCTGGGTGCTTACTTTGCTGGTGGTCCATTTTGATGGTCAGTGTGTAGAACAGGTCAAAACATTTCCTGTAGAGCTGATCTTCTTGTGGCCAACTTCCTCAATGTTTGCATATCAGTAAAAGATTTGATTTCTCTGCCAATTTTAAAGCTTAGCTTAGCTGGATATAGAATTCTGGTTAGACTTTTTTTGTTTAAGTAGATTAAAGGTAAATGACCATTGTCTTCTGGCCTGAAAAGTTTCATTTGAGAAGTCTACAGTCACCTTGATGAATTTATCCTTTTAGTCTATTTATGGTTACTCCTGGAAACTAGCAGAATCTTTCTTTTTGTCTTGACTTTGGACAGGTTCATTACAATGTGTCTTGGAGAAGCTCTATTTGAGGTGAGGTGACCTGGGGTCCAATATACCTCTGAAAGGAGTGTTCAGAATCTTTGGTGATACTTGGGAAATTTTTATTTATCATGTTCTCTAGGTTATCTTCCATTCCTCTGGGGCATTCTTCTTCCCCTTCTGGAATACCTATAACTCGTATGTTTGAATGCTTAATGAAGTCCCATAATTCTGTCAGTGAATGTTCTGCTTTCTCTCTTTTTTTAGGACTCTTTAACTATCTGAGTTATCTCAAGAGCTTTGTCCTCTACCTCTGAGATTCTTTCTTCTGTGTGGTCTAATCTGTTATTGATACTTTCTACTGCATCTATAAGTTCCCTAATTGACTGCTTCAATTCCTTTAGCAGTGCTATGTCCTTTCTATATTCTTCACATTGTTCATCTCTTATTTAATTGTGTTTTTGGGCATTCTTTTGGTTATTTTCCACTTTCTCAGAAATTTACTTCATTGTTTTTATCATCTGTATTTTAAATTCCCCTTCTGTCATTTCTAGCATTTCTTTATAGGTAGAATTCTCTGTAGTAGCTACCTCATGGTCCTTTTGGGGGGTTGCTTTGGACTGGTTTTTCATGGTGTCAGGATTTTTCTGCTGTTTCTTCCTCATGAGTGTTTTCTATTGTCTGTTTCCTTGCTGTAATTTTCCTTCCACTTCCTCTTGATCTTTAAGTTACTGTGCTTCTGATCTAAGGTGTTGATGAGTCCTTTTGGTACAGAACCAAAAGGATGAGCAGATTGAAGAGCAAGAAGGGAAAAAAGATAAAAAAGAAAAAAGAGAAAGGAAATGTGGTGAGTAAAAGGAAAGACTGACAAATAGAATAGAGTCATAGAAAGGGAGAAATAGGAGTAATAAATGTGTACAGTAGGGTACTTTGACCCACACCTTAAAACCCCCCAATCTCTGTGGGTACTAGGTTGGTTGGTTCCCTTGGGTTCTGCAGCTACTTGCCAGCCACCAAAGGTTGGTTCCCTTGGGGTCTGCAGCTATTTGCCACCAAATAGAGAGGAAAAACAAAAATACTATAAATCAAATCTAAACAAACAGAGAACTTTACTGGATAAATTTGGGGGTGGGAGGACAAAATAATAGGGACAGAAAAGTAGCAAAAATGAATTTCTTATTATTAAAGAAGGTAGCAATGAAAAATTATATTTACACTAGGAAAATGAAAACAAATTGGGGGAAAAGTTAAAATAAAAAAAAGAAAAACAAAAACAAAGCAATATTATCTGCTAATCACAATGCAGATGCAGCTGCATTGTGCAGCATATAAGATGGACACTGGAGACCTCTGCTGACCTTTTGACCTGCAACCCTGCAGGGTTGAGAGCCTGAAACTCTCTTCAGCCCACTTAAAAGACAATTTAAATCATTACCCTTGGCTAAGCAGAGACTTTCCCAAGAAAGCATATGTCACTGGGATCTCTCCTGAAGTGGTTGCCCACTTATTAGGTGTACAAAATCTGGCCTCTCTCTATGCTCCTGAGGGCCGAGGCTGCAAGGCAGCTCTCCTACTGCTAAACGCTGAAAGCTCTGCTCTTCCCTGGTGTCTCAGTCCTGGCCTCTGGGCACTGTTCTAAGTCACTATATCACTTGCCCAAGGTCTCGCAGCATGGGCCTTGCTCTGGAACCCTGAGGGTGGAGCCTGCATGGCAGCTGTCCCACAGTGGCTGCATACCCAGGCCACAACTGAAGAATGAAAACTCCATTCTGGTCCAGCAGCTCAGCCCTGGTCTCTAGTCAGCACTCAAAGTCACTTAAACTCTTGGCCAAGATCTCCCAAGGTAATTCAACCAAGTGTCCAAGTCCAAAAAAACAAAACAACCTGCAGAGAAGGCCTTTCGTGACTGAAATCGCACTGCTGTCACTATAGCCATAGCAGCCTCACAGTGTCAGACCAAACACAACCACTTTCCAGTTCCTCCCCACTTTTGTTCTCCTTCTGGGATCCCGAAGTCTCCATCTGCCTCCCTGCATCCCGAAAGGGATGTTTCTGGTCAGTCCCCACAAGTCAGAGGTGCTTGGAATCTTTTCTCCTCAATCTCATTGAGCCCAGTTGCAAAGAAGCTGTTACTCAGCTACCATCTGGTGGCTCTGCACCCCCACCTCCAGGAATACTTTTTTTAATGCATGTACTCCTAGCAAAGTGCCTAGTACATAGTAAAGCTCAATAAATGTTATCCAGTGCCACCCTTCTGTCCCCCACCTAGCCTTTTACTTCCTTCTAATTCCTCTGTTTCTGAGTCTCAGTCATGACGTATAGCAAAAAATGTAGACCATATGGCCTAATCAATTCCTAACCTCTTTGAGTATGTGATCCTTCATCTATAAACTGTCATCCTTATTTGTAAAATCATGTGTTTGTCACTAACATAAGTCAAGGTAAGGAAGTGATGACTCATTCTCATGTGTCAATATAATGACCTCAAGTGTTTCTTTCAATTTCTTCCTGGAGAAGAGATTTAAGAAAGAAGTAGGTTCTCTTATTTTTTTCTTTGTCTCCCTCTGTGACATCATAGCTCACAGCAACCTCCAACTCTTGGGCTAAGTGATTCACTTGCCTCAGTCCCCCCACATAGCTAGGACTACAAGCACCTGCCACAACACCCTACTATTTTTGAAACGTGGTTTCACTCTTGCTCAGGGCAATCCACTTGCCTCAGCCTCCCAGAGTGCTAGGATTACAGGCGTTAGCCACTGCCCCAGGCTCAAGTGGGCTCTTTTAAGTGACTGAAGAGAGAGCCATATGGCTGCTTCCTCAACATTCCTCATTCTCATCTCTCTCCTCTGCCAGCTCACAGGTGAGTCCCACCAGAATCTCTTTCTTTCTCCTCCCTGCCTTCTCCTGAAGTGTACCTCCAGGCTCCTAGTTCTACTCTGGACTAAAAGCTGATCTAAGGAGACTCTGTTTTCTCATCTAACATTCTAACCTCTGGTCTCTGAATCAGAGGGCAGGAAAAGACTTGAGGGAAAGGAAAAGGAATGGCTCTGGGAACAAACTCCCTTTCTGATTGTCCAGGGAAGAAAGGACCGAAAGCCATGGTGCTGGGTAGCCTAAGACCTGGTTTCTAATCTGGATTCTGCCATGAATTAGATGAGGACTGGCAAAGCTTTTCTGAGCCTCAGAGACTTTACGTACAAGTGTGCATCTTTTTACAAATGTATTTTTAATTTAAACATATTTATAAATATATTTAACAACTATGCTTAACAATGATATAAACAGAAGGAATCACTTGAATTTTCTCTGCTTTTTTTTTTTTTTTTTTTTTTGAGAGAGTGTAAAGTGCTGTGGTGAGATCATACCTCACAGAAACCTCGAATTCCTGGGCTCAAGAGATCTTTTTGCCTCAGCTTCTTGAGTAGTTAAGACTGTAGGTGTGTGAATGTGCCATAATGCCCAGCTAGTTTTTCTATTTTTAGTAGAGATGGGGTCTTGCTTTTGCTCAGACTGGTCTCAAACTCCTGAGCTGAAGCAATTCAACCTCCTTGGCCTTCCAGAGTGCTGGGATTACAGGCATGAGCCACCACGCCTGACCTTGAATTTTCTCTCTTAACCCAAGCAATCCAATAAGTTTTCACTTAAAAAACTAATTTATACTATAGGTACTTTAAGTTTAATCCCATGGAAGACCAAAGACTATTTTGTACCTTTCATGGGTATTCTAATCTTTTTTTTTTTTTTTTGTAGAGAAAGAGTCTCACTTTATCACCCTTGGTAGAGTGCTGTGTTGTCACAGCTCACAGCAACCTCCAACTCTTGGGCTCAGGCCATTCTCTTGCCTCAGCCCCCCGAGTAGCTGGGACTACAGGCTCCCACCACAATGGCCCAGCTATTTTACTGTTTTGCAGTTTGGCCACGGCCAGGTTCGAACCCGCCACCTTCAGTATATGGGGCCAGCACCAGACTCGATGAGCCACAGGCACCGCCCGGGTATTCTAATCTTTAAGGATTTTATTATCCTAAGAGTTCTGTCAGAAAGGATCAGGGGCCCCATAAATGAGAAATATCTCTCCTATCATTAAATGCAGGTGGCCCTCTGAGGATTTGGCATAACTGGCTCATTGTGTGTGTCCTTAACACATTGTTGAATGGTCATGAGTTACCCAATAATATGGATAGTTTTTGTGTAAAATTGCTGGTCAGCAATGTGTTAAGTGACTTTCCCAAGATCAATACAGGCAGTAAACACCTCCAATCCTCTTCTCCTCATCACCTGGCTTCTCTTTGTGGTCAGCATCAGCAGTCTCTTACCACCAGAAGTTTGCATAAGTATCTGGTTCTCAGCAGGTGGTCCTAAAATAGAATCTCCCTTAAAAAAAAATAAACACATACACTCTCTGAAGATGGTGATCAGAAATAGAACTTGAGGAAGGTGAGATGGTCACACTTTTGAAGGTCCCAGGCTCTCGCATAAAACCTGAGTCATGGGCAACAGAGTGCATGTGTGAATATCTGCCATGGGGTGGTCCTTTGTCTAGCTCCTAGAAGCTGTGGGTTGTGTACTGCCCATGGGCAAAAGGATTCAGAGATTGTCCTAGAACCTCCAGTGAAGGGGAGTAAACCAGAGTGGAATTGGTGAAAAATGAGGAAAATACAGTACAAGAGAAGACACAGATATGAAAGATGGGATCAGGAGGTCTGACTGAGCTGACGGATACTACAGCCAGCTCCAAAGGACAGAATCAGCTTTATTTTATAGTATCTGTACATGGTTGTCCAGGGGGAGAGTAGCATAGACAATATGGGGAAATAGCATAAACGAAAGACATAACTTTGCTCTTACAGTAAGACAGAAAGATGCACATGACTTTAATAAGGACAAATCATCTTTTAATTGTTTCTACTCAACTTTGTTAACATATGACAAGAAGTAAGAAGGAGAGGTCACAAGGATCTCTGCATAGTTAACAAAACAAAAGAGGAACTATGTGACTTAGTGGTTTCTACTCAACTTCGTTAGCATATGAGAAGAAGTAAGAAGGTAAAGATCACAAGGATCTCTGCATAGTTAACTAGAGAAAGAAAGAGCTATGTGACTTTTAGCAGAGGGAGCATGAAGAAAGGAATACAGTTGTTTGAACAGAGGAGAAGCAGTTGGG
Source organism: Perodicticus potto (assembly GCA_963574655.1). Lineage (NCBI taxonomy): Eukaryota > Metazoa > Chordata > Mammalia > Primates > Lorisidae > Perodicticus > Perodicticus potto. The sequence goes on along the minus strand of CAUYRH010100129.1, from coordinate 15,941 downwards.
GGGGTTCATTCTTTGAATGTTACCCAGGCTGTGGGGGCCTTGCCACCTCATGGCCCACTCTCCATTCTCCACTGGGCAAGGCAGTAGATGGAGTTCTGGCTGTGGACAAGGACATCCTGCATTTGATTTAATAGCTGTATTATTGTGAGCAAGTTACTCATCTCCTAAGTCTTGTTCTTCTCAAGTGCATAGCAGAGAATGAAATCTAACTTACAGAACTATTGTAATGTTTTACATGCCATACCAAATGCAAAATAATTACAGTAATAACCATTCATTAAGCTCCTACTACATCCAAGGTGTTTTTCATACATTCTATAAGACAGATATTATCCTTATTTTACAGATGAAGAAACTTAGGCTCAAAGAGGTCAAGTTTTTGAGTAAGAGGTAGATCAGAGATTGAGTTTCCAGAGAGTTACTCAATAAATGCATATTTGAGCTGAATTTTCCACTGGAAAAGCTTGTTGGGATCTCTCCCCTATCCCAGTACACAAGTGCAAGGTAGGAACTGGAAAGGCCCAAGAAGAACAGGTAGCTATTTCTGGGATGTAAATGCACAAATAGGGAACCACTTTGGCCAAGTTCAGAGGGGCCAAGGAGCAGCTTTGGTGGCCTTAGTATTTCTATCTGGAAATAAGGCATAACAGACTGTCCCCTTCACATATTTTATGATGATTAAAGGAGTGGACAATTAATAAAAAGAAAACAGAGGGTCAGGGTGGTGGGGGGCTTGTACATGGACATGATGAGTAGGGGTAGAGTATTGGGAAAGGTGTGTGGGGAAGTGAGAGGTCTGGAGACTCCACCCTTATGTGTGTATAAAACAGTGTTGATTCACAGTGTGCTTTTCCCAGTGCACATTGGATAAGGAGAGTTGGGTAAAAAGCAGTAAATTCCAACCCATTTGTTTATTTAAGCTGTGGTTTCCTTTCATGAAATGAAATCTGCTATAGAAACAAGCACATAATGACACTAATAAAGGCGAGTCCCACAGTTCTCTTCCTCTCTATACACCAACCTAGGCCTACCCCTCACCTCCCACCAGAAAGTCACAGAAGCACCTCCACAGACTCCCAGGGGACTGGAGGTAGTTTGGGAAATCTTGCCTTAAGAGGCTGGCTACCTGATTCCAACCTCCCAGGGACTTGGGAACATCTCTTTAATCCTCCGTCAGCCTCCTTATCTGGGAAATGGTATTGGAATATTTAATCCCTAAGATTTCTCCCACCTCTGAGGTGCTCTGTTCTTTTCCTGTGAGGAAGGTGCCACAACACACTGGCATATTCATACAGAGGCACTGAGTGCTCAGAGAGGTGCTTGAAGACAGGACTGGCAGGCAGGGGGTGGCCTTTACCCTCTCCCCTGCCCTCACATCTCCCTGCTGGGTCAGTACCCCTTGTTTCAGACTGTACTGATACTGTACCTTCCTCCTCATTTGGTTCCTTCCTTCTACTCAACTCTTGAGTCTTTAGGAGGCAGGAAAAGAAAAGGAGGTGACAACCAAGAGGCAAGGGATGTGGCAAAGGGGAACAGCTATCCCCTCCTGTTATGGAGGGCATCTCAGAGCTGACTGTCCTGATGCCAGAAGCATCTGAGTCTTGACCAGGGGCAGAAGGCAAAGGGTCTCCTGCCCCACCTCCCTTCACCTCCAAAGGCAAGTTGACTGGGTAATATTCACAGTTGTTTTAACACGTTGCTGACCAGTCATGAGTTAGCTGGTAACGGATAGTTCCTTTGTAAATTGCCAGTTAATACTGTTTTAACATAGTAGCTGTTCCCCAATTCCTTTCTCTCAGTCTCAATTCCCATTGGTCCCAAATTCAGCCTATTTTATTTTTTCTCCCCTCCTCAGCTCTCAGCTGCTTAAAATATAGGATCATTTGTGCCTCTGACATCTTAACACGTGGTTTACCAGCAATTTTATGTAAAAACTACCTGTGTTACTCAGTAACTGGTGACTGGTTAGCAATGTGTTAACTTTTTGGCTCACTTTGCTGGTAAGCCATGCAAAGGTGTTTTTGGAAGTCTCCATTTCTCATTTTACTCATCTGAACAAAAATGAAATCAAAAAAGTGGGAAGTCTCCTCCTCAAGGTCTGACCCTTATGATGTGCTTGCTGCCCTTGCCTCCCACCCCCCTTCATGGTGTTAGGCTGCTCTATACTTCCCCTGGATAGTGGTTGGACATTTTGGGAGATTTTAAAGTAAAAAATGAAGTGATATTAGTGGTAAATTTTCAAGACATGGGTGTGAGGAACGGTAGGAGACTTCCTCAGGGAAGGGCTTTGAACTAGGCTTTACAGGTCTTAAGTGAGATTTAGATGGAGAGAGAGAAGGATGAAGCACAAACAACAGCATGAGGTAGTGAGGAACTGAGGGTCAGAGAGGGAGGAGGCCGGGCTGCTTATCTGGCCACGGGTCAGATAAGTAAGTGGGCAGAGTCCTCATGTCACATCTTTTCCTGGTGTTAATCATCACCCAGGCCTTAAAGCAAAAGTCCTGGGCTTCTCTCAGATGTGAACAAGCCAGGTCATGAGAACTAATTACTGGGTCTCAGGAGCCTACCACTGGAGCTGGGTGCCAGTCATTCTTACCCAAACCATTTGGCTGCTCTGTACTTGATGAGGAGGTGAAATGGATGCAGAGGAAGCATGTCACAGCATTCACTGAACTGATTTAGGTGGTAGGTTGATATTGGAGGAAGATAGATGAAACTTGTAGGTCTCTCTATCTTCCACTTGGTAGGGAGTTGTTGGTTGCCACTTATTCTCTACAGAATCTTCAGAAACCACGGATCCTGTTAAGCTACCCCATCCCATTGTAGGTCCTCATAGTGCCTGATACTGGCCTTTTCATAACACACGTGGGAGCATGTTAAATGACTTGTCTCCCAGCTCCATGAGTCTGAGAATTATGACTGTCTCGCCCCCCCTAGTTGTATCCTTGGCTTCTAAATAACTAAATAAATTCTTGTTGAAGGAAGGAATGACTAAATGAGATAAGTATGACCTGCTTAGGTATGGCAGAACTCTATAGGATCACACACTGCAGGTACAAAACCATCACTGAAAGGGGATATGCAATTCAGCTTTGGGAAGCTGAAAAAGAGAAGCGTCTTGTTTCTGGATCCTTTTTCCTGACTAACTGGAAAGAAGAAACAGAAACAAAACTGTCAGGACACTCCATCCCTGCCCAGTATCCTCTAAACTCACATTTATGGAATGGCATTGTGCTGCTTTCTTCTTACCCTGAAGATACACTTGAGATAGAACAATCTACTCCATCTAAGCCCTATGTCATCCTCCAATTCCATTCTAACAAAAAACAAGGCTGTTCATAGACTGCCACACAACTCATGCCTCTTGACATTTACCCTGAGAAAGTGGCAGCAAACATGTGGAAGGATGAAAAGAGTAATTGATCACGCCTTAAATATACATATGCTGATGAGCTAAAGCCCTCACCTTAAAAATCTCTTCAAAAGCTAATATGAAAGCAAAATTACTTGAAGATTGCCCTACATCTAGAGATTGTACCCACTTCGGGACAAGTAATACCCCATCTTTATTTGACTTCAAAATATCCATTCTTTCCATCTCCGTTGTTGAAGCAAAAGAATGAATGTGCTAATTAATCAATCAAAAATTTAAAATTTTTCATTCTTTTAAGTACAAAGAAAAAAACTAAACAAAATTGATTTTGACTGTAACATCTGTTGGGACTATTTTGATACCGCTTGGGATGGTTAAAGAGAGAGCAGTCAAAAACCATCCTGGCCTTAATATTAGGGAAAAATCAGATTACTTAACGGCAAGTTTGATGAAGTTTGAGCCATCCAAAGTATATATGCACTGACCAATACATTAGAGGAGGAAAATGATTGAAAATAGAAATCAGCTCCTAAAAGATATTCACCCAAGAATACAAATCAGTACTTTTGGTTAGTAAAAAGTTGGTGGAGATCTCAGAATTGTAATAAAAGGAGGAGGTCAACATTTGGTAGCTTCAGGTTTCCTCACCCTGAGAACTGATAAAATAGCTTATGGCCGAGAGAAGGCCACCAAAAGACATAAAGGGAAATTAAGGCTCAATAGGGCTCATGGGCTTTGTAGTTAACACCTGAGCCCATTAGGGTCTTGGGGATTTAATTTAAAGATATAATTTCAGTTTTTCCATTTCTGTCAGCCTTGAATAAGTTCTTTCCACCTCTGCTACTTAGTTTTTTCATCTGTAAAATGTGCCCTTTAAGGTTTTGACACTGTGGGTACTGATGTGGGCTCTGCTACTCACTGACTCTATAGTTTGATTAGTCAGTTAGCCCCACTGTGCTTGATCTGTAAGATGGGAGCATCAAAATTCTTCTTATAAGGGTTGTTTCAAGAGTTAAACAAGTTCACAGTACATGTTTTTAAACTGTGAGTTCCAATCTGAATTCTGTCATTGCTCTGTGCATCTGTGCCTCTGATTTTAATAGGTACTCAATGACTCATTCCCTTCACTGAAAGAGCCAGCTGAATACTTCTGGATGCTTTCTTCAGCTGCTATTCTTAACAGTTTTTCACCTAAAGCTACATAACCAGTGGTGGTTATTTATAAGACATACTCTCTGGAGTGAGCTAAGATTGTGGTCAAACATAAATTTCTTGTGGAAGTAAAACCCTACTACAATTCCTAATGGTTTGTGCCAAGCATCACAAGTGAGCCTGGACATATTACAAAGCTCCCTGACATTCAACTCTTCCCTTCCCATTCAATGAAGCATATTGTAATACAAGTGAATGAGACTCTCATTTGGGGAAGACCTTGAATCTACTATAATTTATCATAAAAGAGAAAGACAAATCATACTGAAATGTCCAGGCGTCCTCAAACTTTTTAAACAGGGGGCTAATTCACTGTCCCTCAGACCGTTGGAGGGCTGGACTATAGTTAAAAAAAAACAACTATGAACAAATTCCTATGCACACTGCACATATCTTGTTTTGAAGTAAAAAACAAAACAGGAACAAATACAATTCACACCACCGCATGTGGCCCATGGGCCGTGGTTTGAGGACCCCTGGAAGATATCACTATTTTTTTTTTTTTTTTTTGAGACAGAGCCTGAAGCTGTCACCCTGGATAGAGTGCTGTGACATCACAGCTCACAGCAACCTCCAATTCCTGGGCTCAAGCGAGTCTCCTGCCTCCGCCTCCCAAGTCGCTGGGACTACAGGCGCCCGCCACAACGCCCGGCCATTTTTTGGTTGCAGCCGTCATTGTTGTTTGGCGGGCCCGGGCTGGATTCGAACCCGCCAGCTCAGTTGTACGTGGCTGGCGCCTTAGCCCGTTGAGCCACAGGCGCCGAGCCAAAGCTATCACTATTATTAGGAACATACAGCTTATCTCCCAATGTCCTGATGTATGCTCAAGAACTAACCTGATCCACAATTAAGAACCACTGCTCCAGGTCAAGCAAGCCCCTTCATCAGCTTCAGTCTGGGCTTGGACACTAACTTCTCTGCTTGTCCCGCACAGGAGTCTAGTAGGATGGAGTTGGACTTCCAGGACCTCAGAGCTTGGTGTCTTTAGTCAGAAGTCTTTGGGAAAGGGGTGGGAGGGAAGTGAAGGTCACCTGTAGTCACCCTGATCAAGCAGAAAGTTCTGCTCTCAGCGCTGTCATGTGACAGAGGTTCTGCAGGATATCCCAGGGGTTGATTGTGTTGAACTGAGTGGGTTTCTATGGAATCTTCCCAGGACCCAAATCAGGTGAGTAACTGGTGGCAAGGGCAAACTTGGGCTTATTTTATGATTTGTTGTGTCTGCAGGGCCAGCAGCCTCCAGAGCCGTGAAGGAGCTAGTCGGAGCCCTTGGTGGGTCTGTGACTTTTCCCCTAAACATCACAGGAAAGCAGGTGGACAGTATTATCTGGAGCATCAACACAACGGTTCTTGTCACCATACAGCCAATGGGAAACAAACAACCCAATGTCATAGTGACCCAAAGTCATAATAAGGAAAGGATGGAGTTCCCACATGGGGGTGAACTGAAGTTCAGCAAACTGAAGAAGAGTGACTCTGGTGCCTACTATGCACAGATACACAGTTCCTCCTCCCCTCCCATCATCCAGGAGTATGTGCTACATGTTTATGGTGAGCAAATCAGTTCCAGTGGTTGATGTCTGCCTTGGTGAAGTGCTGAGCTCCTTGACACAGGAGATGCTCCATAAAGGGCTGGGTAAACACTTGGCAATAATGTGGGAGAGGGATGCTACTACACGGATGAAGTAGATATGCTTGATTCCTGTGTACTCAGAGATACTGTAAGCAGCAGTACGGTAGGGAGGATGGGCCATATGGAAAGTGGGAATCAAATACATCTAAGGTCAAATACTGGCTTCTCTACTTACTAGCTGCATAACTTTAGCCAAGTTATTTAATTTCTTCCAAAACTTCTTAATTTAGTTTCCATATCTGTAATGGAAAGGAAAGTAATGCCTACCTTAGGAAAATCACAGGGTATAAGGATCAATTGTACTCCTTCCCCTACAGACTTCAACCAATTGATAAGTAGAAACCAGATTCAGTAAGAAGAAAATACTATTAGTTTTATTTCTGGTAAAGATAGATAGAAGAAATATCTCCCCCCAAGCTGGAACTTGGAGCCCATCCAGGGAAGTTGAAATTATAAAAAATTGCTCAAACTAGAGGATTATCTAGGGCAAGCAGACCTAGACAATCCTTTCTCCCAAAAAGAGAATTCTGTTCTGAATTGCTGCTTCCTCTTCATTCTGGAGCTCCCAGGGTGATTCGGGTTTAAGGGACCCAAGGATAAAATGGGGAAATGAGAGCTACAGGCAGGGTTTCCATTCCTGTTTGTCTCTTTCACAGAGCACCTGTCAAAGCCCAAAGTCATCCTAGGTCTGCAGAGCAGTAAGAATGGCAGCTGCACAACCAACTTGACATGCTTTATGGAACACAAAGGAGAGGATGTTGCTTACAGCTGGAAGGTCCTGGGGGAAGCAGCCAATGAGACCCACGATGACTCCATCCTCCCTGTCTCCTGGAAACTAGGGGAGAAGGACATGACTTTCATCTGCATAGCCAGGAACCCTGTCAGCAGTAACTCCTCAAGCCCCATCCTTGTCAGGAAGCTCTGTGAAGGTGAGCCTCTCCGCTCTCTTCAGGAGCCTCTGGCCCTAGGACCTATACCTTCTTCAGTTGCTGGTTCCCATGGAAACAGCCCCTGTGTGAAAATGAGGCCAGTCTGGGAAGCCAGAAAGCTGGGAGGAAAGTGGAAAAGTTGGTTATTTTCTCAAGCTGACTTCCTTCCTTTTGCCTCCACCTGTTCTTTCCTTAAAGGTGACCCAGATTCCTCCATGGTCTTCCTGTGTTTCCTGCCGATGCTCATGCTGCCCATTGTCCTTGTACTGAGTCTAGTTCTTTTGAGTATGCGAAAAGAGAGAAAAATAGGTAAAACCAATTTTATCATTACCCTCATTCATGCATTTTCTTCCCCATTGACACAACAAACATTTATGGAGCTGTGTGTCAGGTTTGGTACTGGCGGTGAAGATAGAGATGAAGAGACCACAGTCCCTGCCCTCAGGAAGCACACGAGAAGCTTGCTTTCCTTTGCTCTGAGTAGAGAGAGTGCTGGGGTCCCTACCTTCTCTCCTGAGGGCACAGTCTTCCCAGTTCTTATCCAGGGCCCACTTCTCTCTTCCCCTCCCCCCCCGAGGGACTTATTTCCTTCAACACAGTTATGGCACTGCTGACTGTTCCTCAGGCATGTCCCAATTCTCCTTAAGAGATCAATCTGAGACCTCTCCCTACACCCCTCCTTAGGCTAGACACATTCCTAATGGGGAAGCATTTCCTGTCTCTCTTCAGTTGCACACAATGATCTGTATCCCTAAACCCTGCTGATGAGTCTTCTTAGGCTCCCATTGACACTGCCCATGTAGGGTATTGGGAAGGACCTAAGCATTCTTTGCAGACTTTGAGATCTCCCTTCCCCTGTGGAAGTCCTCTGAAAAACATTTCTAACTTTTCTGCTTCCCACTTTGGCCACCTTTATCTAGAGATAAAGAAGTGAAGTGACAAGGATCACAGATCCATCATGGTTTGTCTGGAATTTTCCCAGTTTTGGTACTGAAAATCTGTTCTGGATAACTATTCAGTTACAGAAAAACTGGGATGGTTGGTTACTCTGAATTTAGAGTAACCTACTAGGGTGATGGGCCAGTGAGGGTGGTGAGTGGTAGGAGAGATAGGCTTTGATTCTCTACCAACTTGGTTTTAGAGTTCATTAAAGAAAAGAAGAGGATGGACATTCATCAGGAAATTCCCACCTTCTGTCCTAATTCTGGAGAGACCACAGAGTATGACACAATCCCTTATGCTGATGTGAGTATTTTACCATCTTTCCTGAAAACTGATCCTTTCTCGGAAACACTTTTTTTACTTGATATTTTTCTATGGCAAGATGGGAATGGGGAGGGGTGTGAGGTTAAAACCCAGTGCATCTGTATCTCCCTCAAGTCTTCATGGATTCTCTTTGCAGAATTCAGTAGACTCAGGGCACCTGTTTCTGACCCAACCAGTAGTATTCTTGCTATGGTTTATGGCTTGACCCTTTCCCTCCACAGTTCATGATGGCCATAAAGCAGTGGGTGGAAGAATGTGTCTTAGACATGACATTGAGTCATGGTGTCAGAAGACTGGTTGCTCTAGAGATGACTTTTCTCTCTGAGGTGAATCTAAGGAGCTCTCAGGGGAAAGCTCAGAGAGCCTGTGATGGCTCTGGCCCTATGCCCAAGGCTTCCCAAGTGTGGGTCACATAGCTGAAGTAAATGGATACAACTGTAATTCAGAGGGAACCCTCTGAAAAGAAAATCTTAAGAATAAGATGACAAAAGCCAATATGGAGATCTGGGGTAAGTAGAGGACTCCAAAAGGCCCCCTATCCCCAAGAACAAATCACTGCAGCCCAGGCTTGGCTCCTTGTTAGCGCTCATGGACCTTTTCCACAATGGCCTATTTAATGAAGAAATAAAAATGCTTGGGAGCCTCAAAGCCCCGGTTTTACTACAGTCTTTTATTTATTTATTTATTTTAATCAAGTGAACAGCAGTGAGTATTCTTTTCGTTTCAGGTCAGTCCCGAAAGATGATTGCCATCATCTCACCACAGTCTTTTATGTCTATTGATCAGGTTGTCCCTTCCTACTGCTACCTACAGCATTTACCTACATTTCCTCCTTTGAAGAGGAGCCATTACTTTTCCTCTATAAAGTCATTAATATCTGAGGGCTTCTTCCTTCCCCACAGGAGAGACTGCTTTGTGCTCTATTCAGCTGGTTGAAGTAAACGTCTATCACTTTATCACCATCCTTTTTCTTCTCCTGCTTAGGATATAACCCTAGGAGGCTGCAGGACTGCCTTGGATGTTCAGGAAGAAACTTAACCAACCTAGAATGTTTTTCTCCAGTTGGGAAGGAGATTTTGTTATTGTTGCTATTGTTTTTGTTTTGTTGTGTTCCATTTGTCATCCTTACTGATTTTCTCCAAGGGTCCTTTGTTGGGACAGTTTATTTACACCATTAGCAATATTATTCCAAACTATCCTTTAACCACCTTAGGAAGCTCATAGCTCATAGCAGACTGATATATCTTATATATTTTTGAGATTTATTTATTTATTTATTTATTTATTTATTTATTTTGCTGTTTTTGGCCATGGCTGGGCTTGAACCCACCACCTCTGGCATATGGAGCTGGCGCCCTACCCCTTTGAGCCACAGGTGCCACCCAATTTTTGAGATTCATTTAAACACAGCATGGTTTAAGTGTAAAGTGGTGGCTTCCTGAAAAAATTACCAATACTTACGATTATAGCAGTCACCAACAAAAACATTTCCCACTACCCATCTCTGCTTTGCCATCTTGTAATTCTGAATATCACTCTGGTCTTGTCTATGTGACTCAGGAGATGGTGATGATGTCTTTTGTTTTTGTTTCTGTTTTTAATAGAAATCTATCCCAAAGGAAGACCTAGCGAATATGCTTTATTCTACTGTGCAGATACCAAAAAAGGTAAAAAAGCTTTAGAGCTGAGTCTCATCTTAATCATTACATCCCTTTCCTTGATTCATGTTTAGGTTCCAATCTCTTGTGTCCTGAGGATCTCATATTGTCTGGTATTCAAAGGTACCCCGAGAATTCCTTATTTTCTTTGTTTAGGGTTACACAAGAATATAGGGAATAGGGCGGTGCCTGTGGCTCATTGAGTAGGGTGCTGGCCCCATATACCAAAGGTGGTGGGTTCAAACCCAGCCTCGACTGAACTGCAAAACAGAAAAATAGCTGGGCACTGTGGCGGGTGCCTGTAGTCCCAGCTACTCGGGAGGCTGAGGCAAGAGAATCGCCTAAGCCCAGGAGTTGGAGGTTGCTTTGAGCTGTGTGATGCCATGGCACTCTACTGAGGGTGACAAAGTGAGACTCTGTCTCTACAAAAAAAAAAAAAAAAACAAAAAAAGAATATAGGGAATAGAAGAGAATTGTCTTTTAGGAATTAAATGCAGATAATTCGAAGCAAACAGAATGGACAGATGTTCAAGATAGGACTGACAGAAAAATTCAAAAGGCTTTTGACTTAGGTCATAGATGAGAAGTCATGGCCCAGGCTGTCTTAGGATGAGGAGAGGGAGCTGGGGAGGAGACTCCAGCTTGCTCCTGAGCCACTAGTGAACTAGAAGAGGGAGAGACTACCACCTTTTCTCTTGAGCTAGTTATGTTATATCTGTTTTACATCCTCCTCTCACTTAAACTACTCCTGTCAAGGCTTATTCCTTAACAGCTCACACTTGGCAGAGGAAGTGTCAACTGTTAAGGAAGTTTAAGAGTTCCTCACACTAAACTGAGGAAGTTTCTGTCTCTTTTCCCTCCTTCTTCCAAGGATTTAAAAAGTGGGGATTGCTAAAGCCCTTTGCTTAGTGACAGAAAAGGTTGGTTCTGATGAATTATCACAAGGAAGGTTCAGTTCATTAAGCATTCAGTATGGTAAATATGGGTTAAACTTAAAGAATAATTTCTTGTGCTGGGAGTGATTAGGAGCCAGAATGGAAGGAGGTTTGGGTTAGGTAACCTTGGATATAAGGAATGTCTGGGGTGGCAGGGTCTCCATGAAAGACCCATAGCCCCACGTGCTCCAGTGCATGCTGTTTCCTTATTCTGCCTACAGATAGAGGAGCCTTACCCACTGTCCACCACACCAGATCCATCCAGGAAGTTCAGCTATGAGCATGTCATCTAAACAGCAGTGCGTTCTCTCAATTCTTAGCTCAAAGAAAATAATCAAAAGGACTCACTAATTTGATCAGAAGTGTCAAGGAAGAATGATGAATATTGTCTTCCTTACACTACAAAGCATAAACCACCCTTTACGCTTTTGCAGACTAAGGAGTTCTCTGCTGAGAAATATCCTCAAACCTCAAATGTGTAACTATCCCCTCCTGGAATTATGATGGAATGTGCCAGCCAACCTTAAGAAAAGGGCTTAGAAGTGTCTCTGTAGAAATGTAAGCTCAAAGTCATATCTTAATGACAGCCTCTGTCACGTTCATGTTCACGATGACTTCAGGTTAGGGCCTGAAGTCTCATTTCATCCCAGGGTTTGTATGTCAGGAATATATCAAGAGTTGGCTTGCCAACAGATAGAGACTCAGAAGCGTGCATGGCACAAGGACGAGGACCTCTGGCCAAGCTTCATCTACATTCTTGAGCTGCAAGAGAAAAGCCTAGGTCTTAAGGCTTGAATGGGATCTCTTGAATGGAGATCCTCCCAAGTGCTAAAGTCTTGAAAGTACTTAAAAATAAATGCTTGCTGAACAAGAATGGGACAGCTAACAATACCACGACCAATAATATTTGCATTCTATGAATCTGACAAAGTGCTAATAACTATAATCTACAGAGAACTCAAATTAATCAACAAGAAAAGAGAAAATAACCCCATTGATAAGTGGGCAAGAGACTTGAACAGAGCTCTTTTCCTAAGCGACCTAAGGTGATCTGTGAAAATGGTTCACTATTCACTTGACCCAGAAAACCCCACAAAGTCATGTAAGTCAAGAGGCTCAAATATTCGTGTTCACTTTAAAAACACATGCGAAACTGCACAGACATCAAGGGTATACATATATGAAAAGCCACCAAGTATCTGAAGGATGTCCCTTTAAAGAAACAATGTGTACCATTCCAACGTTACAATGGTGGAGGTGATAGGTGTGCCCAGGCCAAACAGGGGGGCTGGACACAGGGTAGGGGGCCCAAAAAGAGTGCTGAATTTTTGCTGCATATGCTTAAAAATGCAGAGAGTAATGCTAAACTTAAGGGTTTAGACGTGTTGTGCGTATCCACTTGGGTCATTGAGCATATCCAAGTGAACAAAGCACTCAAGATGTATCGCTGAAACTTACAGAGCGCATGGTTGCATTAACCCATACATGAGCTCCCCCTGCCACATCCAGATGGTCCTTACTGAAAAGTAGCACATTGTTTCCAAACCAGAAGAGGTAGCACAGAAGGAAAAGATATCCCAGAAGAAACTGGAGAAATAAAAACTTATGGCATGGGAATAGATGCAACATAAAATAAATGCAAATAACAGTAAAAGGAAAAAAAAAGAGAGAGACTTGAACAGAAACTACTCTGAAGATTTCAGATGAATAGCCAGCAAACACATGAAAAAATACTCATCATCCCTAATCATCAGAGAAATGCAAATCAAAACCAGCCTAAGACATCACCTGACTCCAGTGAGATTAGCCCGCATCACAAAGTCTCAAATCTGCAGATACTGGCATGGATGTGGGGAGAAGGGAACATTTTTGCATTGCTGGTGGGACTGCAAACTAATACAATCTCTGTGGAAAGAAGTAAAAGTCAAAGAACTAAAAGTCGACCTTCCATTTGATCCCACAATCCCAATACTAGGTATCTACCCAGAAGAACAAAAATCATTTTACCACAAAGACATTTGCACCAGAATATTTATTGCCCCTCAATTCATCCAAGACATGGAAGCAACCCAAGTGCCCATCAACCCATGCATGGATTAACAACCTATGAGATATGTATGCCATGGAATACTATGCAGCCATAAGAAAAGATGGAAACTTTGTGTCTTCTGTGTTTACCTGCATGGAATTGAAACACATTCTTGATAGAGTCAAATGTAGGAACCTGCCCAGATAGAACCCACCCAACCCACCCAAAAAGAACCCTTCCACCAAGCATGAAATGAATGCATGAATGTCCCACCCAGGAAAGAGTGAATGTTCCAATCCCTACCCCTCTGACCCATTACATTCCCAACCACCTTAACCCATATGCTGACTTCCTTCTCAAACTCAGCTTGCTTTACAAGTGAGTGGAAATAAAGACCAAGTTGCCTATACAGAACCTGGACTCAGATTTCCCTTTGTTCACATTTCAAAATAATCTTTTATTTTTGGTCTTTGACCTCTCAATTCTTCTTAGTAAAGTATCTCAAGAATGGGGGGAGGGGGAAAGTATCCAATATACTCAATACTAATATGAAGCCAATATGTGAACAACTATACCCCTACAGGAAAGAAAAAATACAAGTATAGTCTAGCAAGGGGAGAGGAGGGAGAGTAATTGGCGAGATCTCACCTAACGTGCACAATGTGAGGTTCTTCAGCAGGACCCCTGGGTGAAGGGCTCAACTACAACTTGCTTACAGCTGAAAACAATGTAACCTAAACATTTGTACCCTCATATTAATCTAAAGTTAAAAAAGAAAAAAGGGATCATCTTGTCTGGAAAAGGTAGTGTGAGCCTGGCGTGGTGTCGGGTGCCTGTGGGTCCACACCAGCTACTCCACAGGCTGAGGCCAGAGATCACTTGAGCCCAGAGACTCGCAGTTACAATGAGCTGCGATTGCAGTGCACTCCAGCCAGGGTAACAGAATGAGACCCTGTTTTGAAAAAAATTAAAAATTAAAAAGGGCCTGATGAGGCTGAGCAGATCTCTCTCCACTACTATAAACTCCCATTATAGGAGCCCCTGCCTTTGAATAGTTTTCTTTACTGTCTTAAAAGAAAAAGCCATTGTGCAATTCACATTTAAAAACATGCATTTTGTTATTTGAAAAATGCTATTTTTAGCTGGGTGTTGTGGCGGACGCCAGTAGTCCCAGCTACTTGGGAGGCTGAGGCAAGAGAATTACCTAAGCCCAGGCGTTGGAGGATGCTGTGAGCTGTGACCCCATGCCCTTTACTGAGGGCAATAAAGTGAGACTCTGTCTCTAAAAAAAAAATGCTATTTGCTATTTAAAATATTATTATGAAATTATGGAAGCTACCTAAGGATCTGACCACAGGTAAAGGCTATGTGAACAAGAACTTGAAAATTATGGATTCTGAAGTAAAACTCAGTGGAAATTAAGGAGGTGGGAGGCTGGGCGTAGTGGCTCACACCTGTGGTCTTAGCACTGTGGGAGGCCAAGGCAGGTGGATAGTTTGAGTTCACAAGTTCAAAACCAGCTTGAGCAAAAGTGAGACCCTGTCTCTACTAATAATAGAAAAAGTGAGGCAAGAGGATTGCTTGAGCCCAAGAGTTGGAGGTTGCTGTGAGCTCTGATGCCATGGCTCTCTAGCCAGGGTGACAGCTTGAGACTCTGTCTAAAAAAAAAAAAAAAAAAAAAAGGTAGTGGGAGCAGGGAAGACGGGAGGAGTGAAAACCTATTTAATGGGTACAAAGAACACTATGAGTGGAGAGGAAGGGAGGATGGGTACACTTACAACCCTTACAAAAGTGATCCATGTAACCAAAAACATTTGCACCCCCAAAATATTTTGAAATTTTTAAAAAGTTGAAAAAAGAAAAAAAACCTATGGATTCTATTACTTCCCTTCCCTTCCTTCCCATAAGTTGATGTAGTTTTTAGGGGCTATGTAGTTGTTTATAAAATGTTCAAAGGAGTCTAAAGTGTCTTTCATATTTTCATTTTTTTTTTTTAACCTAGAACTTTTTTGGTAGAGATATGTAACTTGAGATGGCATTGTTATGGTTTGGAAATTTTATCTGATTCTTCAACGCAAAATAATAGTGCCTTCAGATCATGAAACCTCCACTGTTTTTTTATACCCTACTAGACTTACACTAATTAACAGGATAAAGTTTGGACTTTATCCTTTTCTCTTTGCTATACTTCATATGTTCACAAATCAGCAACTCTGTCACTGCATTCCTGGTGCATAAAGCCAAAATTTAAAAATAGGAATGAATTTAGTTTTTTTTCACATTTAACAAAATTTGCTTTAAAGATGGTAGGTAAAATAACTCCACATCAATCTATTATGCAGAAATGTTATCTAAATGGTTTTCAGTAGCAAAAGTGGCCTTCCATCCCACTGTGGTAGCATAATGTGTTTTCAGAGGAAGAAACCAACTCCTTGAAGTGTGAAATCTACTGTCTGTAGCAGCTCAATAAACATAACAGAGATAAAATCAGAACTCAGAGTTTCTAAGTTTTGTTTTCTTTCTACTGCTTCTCTTTTATATATTAAAATTTCAAATCAGAAATAAAATAAATTATGGATTCTAAAAGCTAGTAAATGTTAATGTCATCACCAGTGAAAAAACTAAAATGTGAAATTTAATGTGCTATGTAATTACACCTGTATATGCTTGGAAGAAAATACACCACGATATTTATTAACATAATGTGTTTGGAGAGGGTGAAATCTTTGGATGACTTGGTTTTTTTCCTACTTGTCTCCATTTTCCAGTTTTTTTTTTTTTTTTTTTTGAGACTGAGCCTCAAGCTGTCACCCTGGGTAGAGTGCTGTGGCTTCACAGCTCACAGCAACCTCCAATTCCTGGGCTCAAGCGAGTCTCCTGCCTCCGCCTCCCAAGTAGCTGGGACCACA
>CAUYRH010100127.1:0-34206 GCA_963574655.1 Perodicticus potto | reverse complement strand
TTTTTGAGACAGAGCCTCAAGCTGTCACCCTGGATAGAGTGCTGTGGCATCACAGCTCACAGCAACCTCCAATTCCTGGGCTCAAGCGAGTCTCTTGCCTCCGCCTCCCAAGTAGCTGGGACTACAGGCGTCCGCCACAACGCCCAGCTATTTTTTGGTTGCAGCCATCATTGCTGTTTGGCGGGCATGGGCTGGATTCAAACCTGCCAGCTCAGGTGTACGTGGCTGGCGCCTTAGCCCGTTGAGCCACAGGCACCGAGCCAAGACTCAATATTATTAAGATATAAATTCTCCTAGAACTACTTAGCCACATGTAAGAGAATGAAACTGAACCCGCACCTGTCGCCACTTATGAAAGCTAACTCACAATGAATTAGAAATCTAAATCTAAGACATAAAATTATAAAAACTGTAGAAGTTAGTATGGGAAAAACTGTTGACCTTATTGGCCTAGGGAAAATATTTATGAAGACCCCACTGGCGATTGCAGCAGCAACAAACATGAATAAATGGGACCTGATCAAGTTAAAGTTTTTTGCACAGCTAAGGATACAATCTACAGAGCAAAAGGATGACCTTCGGAATGGGAGAAGATATCTGCATCCTACAAATCCAACAAAAGGCTAATCACCAAATCTATAATGAACTCAAATGTATCAACAAAAAAAGAGCAAACAACCCCATTAAAAACTGGCCAAGAGACATAAATAGAAACTTTTCTCATAAGGACAGAGTTATGGCCAATAAACACATGAAAAAAAAGGTCATCATCTCTAATTACAAGAGAAATGAAATCAAAACCAGAGATAATCACCTAACAGCAGTGAGAATGGCCCACATCACAAGGTCCCAAAGCCACAATGGCTGGGGAGGGTACAGAGAGAAGGGAACAATCATGCACTGATGTTGGAGATGCAACATAGTACAGCCTCTATGGAAAGAAGTATAGAGATTCCTCAAAGAACTGAAAGTAGACCTTCCATTTGACCCTGCAATCCCACTACTAGGCATTTACCCAAATGATAAAAAAGACATCTTCCCACAGGGACAGTTGCACTCAAATGTTCATAGTAGCTCAGTTCATAATTGCAAAGATGTGGAGAGAATCCAAGTTCCCATCAACAAATGAATGGATTAATAAACCGTGATGTATGTTTACCATGGAATACTATTCAGCCATAAAAATATGTAGATTTTTGTATCCTT
The DNA here is from genome assembly GCA_963574655.1 of Perodicticus potto. NCBI lineage: Eukaryota > Metazoa > Chordata > Mammalia > Primates > Lorisidae > Perodicticus > Perodicticus potto. The sequence continues at coordinate 33,000 of CAUYRH010100127.1, read as the reverse complement.
TGTAACAACAGGGATGGATTTGGAGAACATTCTCCTAAGTAATGTATAACAACATTAGAAAAACAAGCATCACATGTAATCAATACCAGTATGAAACTAAGAGATCAACAGTTACAGACCCACACAAGACAAAAAACTCAATTAAATTCAAGAAAGGGGAAAAGGGGGTCAGTAGCTTCCCACCCAGTGAGTATAATGCATGGATATTTGGCACACTCCCTGAGTACAGGACACAGTTGCAATTCTGACTTTAACTTTTCTTTCTTTTTTTTTTTTGAGACATAAGCCTCAAGCTGTCACCCTGGATAGAGTGCCGTGGCATCACAGCTCACAGCAACCTCCAATTCCTGGGCTCAAGCGAGTCTCCTGCCTCTGCCTCCCAAGTAGCTGGGACTACAGGAGCCCGTCACAACGCCTGGCCATTTTTTGGTTGCAGGCGTCGTTGTTTGGCAGGCCCGGCCTGGATTGGAACCCGCCAGCTCAGGTGTATGTGGCTGGCGCCTTAGCTGCTTGAGCTACAGTATGAAAGAAAATATCCAGGAGCTGAAGAACTAAAGGAGAAGGTCAGCTTATCCCAGAGCAGTACCCCTGGGATACTCCCCCTGCTATATGTTAATACATAACATACATCTTCATTTCCGACACATGGGTGAGGACCCTGGCATTATAATCCCATACTGAAGGGCAAGGGAGATGGTGAGTTCATTCATTTACTAAAGGCTTTTAATATGAGTTTTTCTAAGCCCACTGCTTATCTAAACTCCTGTTTAAAGAGCTTTTGTGAAGAATTCACCATGTTAGAAATGCTGTTCCATACAAACTGACAACAGATTAGTCTATTACCCAGACATGATTATTTGGCTTAATCAGTTACTAAATTATACAACCATGCAATCCTACAGCCCAAAATATGTAACCAGTACTGATAATGCACTCTTGTGCACTGGGACAACCAGGGCAGTGTGTCAGGGCTGGCATCCTGTCTATTGCTTAGACATCCATACCGCACTCATTAAATATGTTGGTTTTCACTGCTGCATGTATCTCTGTATTTTGTAGTTAGTTATAATACTGCATTTATAGACATGTCTTTCCTCACCTAAAATTCTGTAAGTTCTTGTACGGTAGGGTGTCTTCAGCAAATTTGTATTATGCACAGTACTGACCCAAGGAAAGTGAGTCAAGGGATAAATATCTTCTCTTAGAAAGGATAAAAAAAAGGAATAAATATCTATGGTATTAAACAATCAACCAATAAAAAAAAATCATAGTTGATAATTTTTATTTTTCTGCAGTGGGTAGCAAGAAGGCCCACTTTTCTCAGTTTCAAATGTCAATTAGAAGCATAAGTAGGCTCAGCGCCTGTGGCTCAACGGGCTAAGACGCCAGCCATGTACACCTGAGCTCGCGGGTTCAAATCCAGCCCGGGCCTGCCAAACAACAATGACGGTTGCAACCAAAAAATGGCCAGGCGTTGTGGCAGGCGCCTGTAGTCCCAGCTACTTGGGAGGCAGAGGCAGGAGACTCGCTTGAGCCCAGGAATTGGAAGTTGCTGTGAGCTGTGATGTCACTGAACTCTATCCAGGGTGACAGCTTGAGGCTCTGTCTCAGAAAAAAAAAAAGAAGCATAAGTAAATAAGGCACATTTATCTTACATCATAAGGTCAATTTCTCAACTTTTTGTTATTTAATTGTATTCAATTTGTGCTCTTGCCCTTTACTGAAAGGCTGTACTTGATCTTCTTAAAGGGTTTTCTTTAATGAGATTTGATTCTCAAAAACTTGAGGAATGTGTTTTCATTAAGGCCACTTGTTCCTTTTTAAAAAAACTTTAGGAATAAGATTAGTTGCATTTTACTCATTTGAATTATGATCATTGTACTAAATCCTCATAACTGGAAGGAAAACACAGTGCAGTTACAAGATAGATAGATAGACAGACAGACAGACACATATATATACACACATACATACATATACACTCAACACATACATAGTTTTATACACACACCCACTTATATGTGTATATATACACACACATATATATAAAACAAGATAGTATAGTTAAATTAGCACACTGGGCATTCTATCTGTCTCTCTTTATTGGCTTCAGTCTCTTTCTGAAGTATAATAAAGTAGCTCACCTGACCTGTTTCCTGATAAGTAGGAGGACTCTTCCTCTGTCCCACTACATTTTCTTAGAAAGGCTAACACATAATGACATACCAAGAATAAAGGTCAGAAACTGTACAACACACCCAAGGGCCATCAACCTTTTTCTTCCTTTGGGGTTCATTTCCCAGTCTAGCTTCAAATTTGAAGTTTACTCGCTAAAATACAAAAAGTTAGGCCAAGCGCAGTGATTCACACTTGTAATCCTAGCACTTCGGGAAGCCAAGGTGTGAGATTACTTGAGGCCAGGAGTTTAAAAAAGCAAGAGCAAGACCCCACCTCTACTCAGAACAGAAAAATTAGCTGGGCATAGAGGCTCACACCTGTAGTCCCAGCTACTCAGGAGGCTGAGGCAGGAGGATTGTATGGGTCCAGGAGTATGAGATTGCAGTGACCTATGATGATGCCATGTTCCCTACCCTGGGCAACAGGGAAGCCCTGTCTCAAAAAAAAAAAAAAAAAAAAAAAATTAACTTAAAAAATTTACTGAAATTCAGTATTGCTACAGCTGGGATTAATCAGAAACACACTCTTTGTTATTGCTAATATAAATTTCCTAGAAATTTGATGGGTTCTTCCTCCTGGGTAGTAAACCAAAAGATGCAGTATTGCCATCTGTTAAATTAGTCAAAGTCCACATAAAAATATTTCCTTGTGCTTTGCTTACTGTATATTACTATTTGACCAGATTATATATCTAAAATGTTTTAAAAATGTAACAAAATTCTTGAAAAAAAATTTTAGCATAAATTATAAACTCTCCAGAGTAATTAAAGTCTAACAGTATCTTTTCATAATGGCTTACTACAGAGATATTTATCACTCAACAAATTCCTAAGTGTCTGATAATCACATAGCTTAAGATATTAGAAGCACTACTCTTTTGTCATCTGGAATTTCTTTCTGATAGAGTTTCTTATCTCAGACAATCAATTATTATATTTAAATGTAGCCCTACCATGAAATTACACCATTTAAAACTGTAATATAAAGGATTTCAGGCTTAGCGCCTGTAGCTCAAGAGGCTAAGGCACCAGCCACATATACCAGAGCTGGCGGGTTCGAATCCAGCCCGGGCCTGCCAAACAACAATGACAACTACAGCCAAAAAATAGCCAGGCGTTGTGGCGAGCACCTACAGTCCCAGCTACTTGGGAGGCTGAGGCAAAAGAATCGCTTAAGCCCAGGAGTTGGAGGTTGCTGTGAGCTGTGATGCCACAGCACTCTACCCAGAGTAAAAGCTTGAGACTCTGTCTGAAAAAAAAAAAAAAAGGATTTCACCTTTACTCTCTTTTTTTCTATCTAAAACAGAAATGATGTTTCCTGGATTTCTTTTAATCTTTCATCTGAAGTGTAGACATAAAACATAAAAATATAACCTTAAATCATGTTTATATTAGATGTGTTGATCTTGTTTCTCTTCCTCAAAAAGCATTCTCAGAGTTCTTAAGAAAACTGAGCTGTGGATAAGGACAGTGGCAACACAAGGAGAGTAGCAATGTAAAATCTCCTCTCCAAATCACCACTGCCTTTTTACCTCCCCTCTTACCCTAGCTCGCCTTTATTTTCTACTGAGAATGTTTCTCAGTTTACCTAGTGCTATGGTTTGCTCAGGTTACCTAGTGCTTTTGGTTTCATCCAAAAGTCCATGTTTGAAACTTGGTCTCCAATGCAGTAGCGATGAGAGGTAGGCCTATGATGGATAACCCATTTTTGGATGAATAGACTAATGGGTTATTGAGGCAGGGGATTAGTTATCAGGAGAGTGTGTCTGCTGTAAAAGCCAGTTTGGCCATCTCTCACAAGCCCCCTCACTCTGTGATGCCCTGCACTACCTCAGGACCCTCCCGAGTCCCCACCAGCAAGAAGGCTCTCCTGAGATGGGACCCCTTGATCCGGGATTTCCCAGCCTAAAGAAATGTAAGAAATAAGCTTCTTCTTTTATAAATGACCTAATCTCGGGTATTCTTTTATAGCAACAGAAATCAGGCTAAGACACTAGTTTCAGTCTTAATCTAAGATAAATCTTAGCAAACAAAAACCTGAAAATGAGAAATATAAATAAAATCTTATTTTAAGGAAAAAGGAAGGCACACAAAGCAATAAAGAGATCCTTGCTGGTAAGTCTGACAACAGAGAACCAAATTTATTATTTGGCATAGATTTTATTTTCATCCGAAAATATGTGTTGGAATAGAAAAAACTCTAACTAGTTGTGACCTATCTTATAAAATCAGTAACAAGAGTAACAAGGTAACAAACTGAACTGGGAAATTGAACTACCAAATTGAACCAGAAAAAATAAGAATGGGCATATGATAATGAAACAAGGTAAAGGGACTGATCTTGAGCACAGCTGACCTACTGTGAATCAGCACAGCGGGGACTCTGGACCGTGGCATCTCTAAGGGATACATGATGGCAGGTTCAGTGGGGACTCTGAACTGTAGCATCTCTAAGGGATATGTGATGGCAGGTGCAGTGAGGACTCTGAACTGTAGCATCTGTAAGGGATAAATGATGGCAGGTGCAGTGGGGACTCTGAACTGTAGCATCTCTAAGGGATACATGATGGCAGGTGCAGTGAGGACTCTGAAGTGTAGCATCTCTAAGGGATACATGATGGCAGGTGCAGTGAGGACTCTGAACTGTAGCATCTCTAAGGGATACATGATGGCAGGTGTGCCTCTTCTCACATAACCGTCTTGCTTGGTTAAAGGTTATACATATACATAAAGGTTAGGGATCAGGGGCTCAGAGGCTTATCCTAAGTTCTTATCTACCCTGACTTCCCTGCAGTCCCCCATTGTTGACCTCTCCTTCTTTCCCAAAACCAAGAGGGTAGTTTTTAGAACACAGGACTCCTCTGACTGGCCTTGGGCCTTTCTATCATTCAGTTCTCACCCATTTTGTTTAGCTGGTTCTTTTCTTCACACCCCTGAATGGAAGGGCTTCTCCTCTCAATCCTTGGTAGTCTCTTTTCCTTTGTATCTTCTCACCCTAATACAACAGTAAAGACTTCCAGATCTGCACTCCAAACCCCAACCTTTCACCCATGCCAGAGTCCATTATTTGCAACCACCAAAAAACATTCAATCTTGGCTATTCCACTTTCACAGGAAACCTAACTGATTCCAAAAGGAACTCATCTTGCTCAACGTCTATCTTTAGCCAATTGGCTTCTTGGTCCAACAACTCTACAGGTATTAATTGCTTGACTTGACTTTTGAGCCAAAACATTGGAACCATCTTTTACTGTGCTCTTTCATCTTCAACCTGTGAGCTGTTACAAATTCCTCCACCTACCTCTACTCTTATATCACTTAAATCCATGCTTTTAGGGGTTATCTTATTAATGGAAGAAAAAAGAAGTCCTAAAATATTACTTTCATCACTTTTTTCCCTTCTCAGAACCCACAATAACTCCCTATTCTAAATTGCATCAAGCTCCAACTCAGCTCATTTTCTGACTCTACTCTTCTCATTCAAATTTACTTCCCACCACTCTACTGCTCACTAGAGTTAAAATCTCTACTCCCTTCAGTGAACTATTTCCTACATGACTCTTTCCTGCCTTCCAAACTCAAAAGTCATCAACTGTTTGTTTCTATTTTTATCACATTTTTTCTATTAACAGAAAATGGGAACTGGGAAAACTTCTGAGGGTATTTGCTAAAAGACCACTAGTTTGGTTGTAATACATAAAGATTTACAAAGAGAAGCAGCAGCAGCTAAAACTGGACAGGTAGATTGGGGTTCAATAACAAGGGACCCTACAAGTAAGCATATCAGTCTTTTCTCTTAGAAATTTAACTCTCAGGTAAAAATACTGAAACAATGATAAAGCCCAAACAAGTAAAGCTAAAGACTAAGGTCTCCCTTGTGACCACTATGTATGAGGTTCCTAAGAACAAATGCTTCCTGCCATGGGAACTTTGCCACTGTGTGCCTCAGATGAAAGCAGTTCCTCTGCTTTCATAAATTAATCAAGATGTTCAAAAGCAACAAGGCAAAGTCAGTAAGCAACTTCTCTGACAAAGGTCGGAAAGACTTTTCTCAGTAGCCCAAATCAACATGTACCACCCTACAATCTTCCTTTAGAGGGATTTTACAATTAAAAATCTGTCTTGATCAATGTTTTAAAAATTGGTGGATCTGAAAAGATCGTTTTTCATAACTAGTTTTTACAAGAAACCAAGTTTATGAAATGGGTCAGTTAAAGCTTAGGGAGAAATTCTTGAGGAAGCAGCATATAACAAGATGACAATCAGCTTTCTCATCCAAGCTCACTCGTCATCGTGGAGTATTGCTCAAAAACCAAAGAGGTGTTAAGAGATGCCATGCGGAGATTTGCAGGGAGTCTTCTTAAAGAAACAAAGGGAGCTGCCCCAGCATACCAAAGGCGTGAAGTTGGGCATGTGTCCTGAAATTAACTGTGGCTTCTACTTCCTGAAGCAAGGTAGTAGAGGGAGTTGCTACCCAAGTCTTCCTCAGAGAGTAACAGTAGTGCCCACTGACTGAAAGCTCTGGGTCAGGTGCTGTGCTTGTGTTTCATTCACATTATTACATTCAATCCTCACTGCAACCCTATGAAAGAGGTATCATTATTTTACAGATAAAGAACTAAACCTCATAGAAGTTAAGGAACTTCTTCTAGATCACACAGTTGTTTGATTTTATTAAAGAGATAGCACCTAACTCTGTCACCCAGGCTGAAGTGCAGTACTGCAATCGTAGTTCACTGCAGCCTTGAACTCCCAGGCTCAAGAGATCCTCTTGCCTCAGCCTCCTGAGTAGCTAAGACTATAGGTACATGTCACTGTGCCTGGCTAATTTTTTTTTTTTTTAAGAGATGGGGTGGGTCTTGCTATGTTGTGCAGGTTGGTTTTGAATTCCTTGCCTGAAGTAATAATCCTGCCTCAGCCTCCCAAAATGCTGAGATTATAGGTGTGAGCCAGTTATTAAATTGTGCAGGTGTTCAAAGCTGGAGAGGACCCCAGTCTATGTTCATCCATTATCACAAACAATTTCCCAGTGTGGAAGATGGTGAAGAATACGATGGTGGGAGTGGCACCCATAGCTCAGTGGGGAGGGTGCTGGCCACATGCACCAGAGCGGGTGGGTTCGAACCCAGCCCAGGCCAGCTAAAACAAAAAAAATAGCCAGGCGTTGTGGCAGGCGCCTGTAGTCCCAGGTACTTGGGAAGGCTGGGGCAAGAGAATCACTTGAGCCTAAGAGTTTGAGGTTGCTGTGAGCTATGACACCACTGCACTCTACTGAGGACAACAAAGTGAGGCTCTGTCTCAAAAAAAAAAAAAAAAAAAAGAATAAGATGGTGAAACAGATTTGGTCAATCCACCAACATCTATTAACACCATGGTAGGCCCTATGCTGGTGGCCCTGTACTCTGTGGTATATAGGAACTGTAAAAGAGTATTCAGAAATTAAAAAGGAATGAAGTGCTGGTTCATGCTACAATATGGATGAACTTTGAAAACATTACGCTAAGTTAAATAAGTGAGTCACAAAATATCACATTTGCTCTCATTTACATGCAAAGTCCAGAACAGGCAAATCCACAGAGACAAAAAGCAGACTGGTGGTTGCCTAGGCCTGAGGGGTTGGGGGTGAGAAGGGAGTGAGTGCTAATGGGTATTGGATTTCTTTGGGAGGGTGAAAAAAATGTCCTAAAGTTAATTGTGGTTCTGGCTGCACAACTCTTATGAGCATACTAAAACTCACTGAATGGCACACTTTAACTGAATGAATTGTGTGGTGTGTGAGTCATATCCCAATAAAACTGTTTTTTAAATGTAGACTAGACACAGTATTTACCTTGTTGAGTTCAAGAGAAGTAAACAGTTATGCTATACAACGTACGCTCTACAGTAGCAATAAGCCTAAAATGCTTAGCAGCAAAGTGAAAGAGGTGGGGCAGGAGTCAAGTGTTCCTGGAGAAAGTCACATCTGAGCAGATCATCCAAAAGAGAAGCGGAGCTAAGCTAGTGAAAAAAAACATATCCTGCCACGCCTCAAATGTAAGCTGGGTCTATCCAATAATCCAGCCTATTAGAGACTGGATTAGTCTCCGATGATTTAACAAAAATCAGACTGATCATTGAAACTAGGACGGCTTGTGCTTCACCTTATTGTTAATCTCCTTAGTCCACCACGCTGAAAAGTCTCAGAAAAGAACAGAAAGTTCAAGTCCCCAAGTGGGGCTCAAGCAATCTCCTAATTTCAGTACAAAATCTGGAAGTGTCAATTATCTACCTTCTTAAGGTTACCGCAGAGTTGAAAGTCTCTGCATGAAAAGGTCTTTCCATCCTAGGGACTGGGAATGAAAGAGAGACAGCCTACTGATAAGACTTAGATACTACCCTTCAAATAAACAAGAAATAATTTAAAAATTATGTAGGAAATAAGCTTTAGTAGGCAGTGACAGTTCTATCAAAATTAGAAAAAGTGATATAAAACCGAATGCAAGCTGTAATGCAGAAGGTCCCACAAAGTCTCCAAAACACCGTTGGTAAAGTACTCACTAGGATTTTCTAGCCCTGCCTGGAACGGTGCTATGAATAAAGATTTTATAATACAGAATCATCTTTAGATAGAAAAATAGGATTAATCAAGCTCATTTTGCTTTAATTTTACCAAACAACCTTTTTATCTGGACTTGGACCTCTTGAGCAAAACTACCCACGTGCCCATTTAACCAATCTTGGCTTTGCCTGTGTATATGACCAATTTGGTGTGTACGACTTGGAATTCTAGTTTATGATCCAGTTTCTTGGGTGTGGCTGGCCTTGCATTAACTCTCCAATTCCTAAGAAGACTCAGCTGCCCACCAAACACTAAATGACGTAGGTCCTTAGGTATCCAATGGCCGGTATGAGGGCTGTCCACAGAGCCCTCATATATACAGACAGCTTTCATGAGACATTAGCAAAGTCCTCCAGAAGCCTTTACCTTGCTATAGTGATAATTCTGACCAGTAAGCAGAAAATTCAGGGCTGGAGACTCCCTCTCATAGCCCCAGCCCCATTTACTTCTCCTAAAATCCCTATCACACAAAAAATTCACATAAACTACCCAGCTAACAGGAAACTGTAAGAGATTCCTACAGGGTATGTAAACTATTCAACTTAAATTCAAAGCACATTGAGAATTTTAAGCACTGGCCTTTAAACATAAGCTAACAAGCTAACAGAATGAGCTGAAGTCAAAACTACTATTATTTTATACAATAATCAGTCTACATGACTTCCCCTAACAAATGTGATTTTTAATTGGATTAAGAAATTTCTAGCATGTTTTCCCTCTAAACAACCCACACAAAAATACTTGTCATTCTTTAAATGCTTTTGTTCTCTCTCTCCTATATGAGAACATAAAAAGATACAAAATACTAGCAAGATAAAAAAATAGAGATGTAGAATTATACAGTTGGGAAAGAATTTAATAATTACCTAAATCTACCCCCTAAATTCAGATAACCAAATAAGCAGATGAGTATTCTACTTTATGTTTTTAGTGTTACTCAGAGTGAAGTCAGAAAAAGCTTGGAGAAGTCATCTATCCTTGCTTAGACCTTTCACTGAAAAGTAGGAACTAAAATTGGATATCATACTGTCAATCTCAAATATATACCATACAATTTATTTTTAAAATAAAATAAACTCAAAATGGTGAAGGCCTTAGGTTTCTAAAGCAGAGATGGAACAGTGGAGTTGTGTTGTAGCCCACACATGATGGTAGATTTTATCTGCGGTCAATAGAGTAAATCGAGTCTAAGGCAGACCAGAGGCATGTCCTGGAATGGTGTAGAAAAACCATCCTAATCACAGGAACCTGAGTCTGAGCTCTGCCAACCCGCCTGAGACCTGAGACCTGAGATCTGAGCCACTTTAATCTCGGAGTTTCTATTTATTATCTAAAAAATGGAGATAACGTAGGGCCCTTCGAAGACTTTTGTGAGGACTAATTGCACAGGTAACTTTAAGCATTACACAATCTAAAAAAGGTTTTATCTCAATAGATTGGGATGAATAAGATAAGGTGAACTTCTGGAGGGCAAAGAATAAATGTCATTTGCCTACACCCCAGCACAACCCACAACATCATAAAGTCAATTCTAGACAAACAGGCCAAATTACAATATGACAGGACTTTGAAACAAGGTCAGCACTGGTAATGTCAACTTGTGGCCCTATAAAACTATTTACTGACTGAAAACTATTCAGTTTCCCTTCCAGTTGACACTTTAAGTATTTAAGAAATTAACCAGTACACACAAGAATTTAGCTCGTGATGGATATGCCAGCATTTTAAATAATTGGGGAAAATAGAGATTATTTGATAAATGATGTTAGGATCAATACATAGCTAATTGAAAAAAATAAAAATAAACATGGAGTCTGTATTTCATGCTAAAGCAAATTTCAAGTGGATCAAAAATTTAAGCACAAAAATGAAATTATAAAAATATGTGAGTTAGGGGAAAGTGTGTGAAGGGTACCTAGAATTTCTATACTAATGCTACAACTTTCTGTGAATCTATAATTATTTCATAATAAAAAGCTAAAAAAAATTGGTGAAACTTGAGATAATTATTTCATAATACTGAGATGAGGAAGGCTTTTCCAATTTGAAGCAAAACATAGAAATCGGCTTGGCGCTTGTACCTCAGTGGTTAGGGAGCTGGCCACATACACTGGGCTTGGCGGGTTCGAACCTGGCCTAGGCCAGCTAAACAACACTGACAACTACAACAAAAAAAGAGGCAGGCGTTGTGGCAGGCGCCTGTAGTCCCAGTTACTTAGGAGGCTGAGGCAAGAGAATCACTTAAGCCTAAGAGTTTGAGGTTGCTGTGAGCTGTGACGCTGTAGCACTCTACTGAGGACAACAAAATGAGACTGTCTCAAAAAAAAAACCCAAAACATAGAAATCACAGATGTAAAGATTAAGTCCGACCCCCTAAAATTAAACGTTTGGGCTGTCAAAAAGTCTAAACATACCAAGTCAAAAGATAAATCACACTTTAAAAATAATACATGTATCTCAATGTATCAAGTGCAAATTTAAATTAGAGTGAAATACCATTTTTACTTACCAGATTGGCAAGACCACAAAGATTGGTAACACACTTTGTTGGCTAAGGTTTGGAGAAAAAGGCACTCTCCTACGTTGCTGGTGGGAATGTGAACTGGTATGACCTCTAGGGGAGTGATTTGACAGTATCTACTACAAAATAAATACTTCAGGTGTATACTTACACTTGTGTGAAAGGTACACATACAAGATATTTTGCAACGACAATCTTTTAATAGCAAAACAAATGGAAATAGGGGCGGTGCCTGTGGCTCAAGGAGTAGGGCACCGGTCCCATATACTGGAGGTGGTGGGTTCAAACCCGGCCCCAACCAAAAAAAATAAAAAAACAAAATAAAAATAAAAAAATAATAATAAAAGAAATGGAAATAATTCAATTTCCATCATTATGAGGCTTGTTAAATAAACTGGTCTATTCACATTATAATAAGAATAAAGTTATAAGAAGGAACTGTGGCTCAGTGAGTAGGGCACCAGCCGAAGGTGCCGAAGGTGGTGGGTTCAAACCCAGCCCCTGCCAAAAACTGCAAAAATAAAAATAAATAAAAAAGAAGGAATAAAAGAATGAAGTAGCTTTACCTATGCTACTGTGGAATAATCACTAAAATATAATATAAAATTAACATCAGGTATAAGAAAAATAATTCCTTCTACGTGTACAGAGTATCTCTGAAAAAAGCAATAAATAATTAGTAACATCAGTCACTTGAATAAAATTAAAAATTGAAACAATAAAATACATGTATTAATGGTTCCTAAATTTTATGGCCACTATAGAAGGGAGTTAACTAAGCAATAATTACCATAATTATACACTTTTACTGAACACTTGTACAGGGCCTGAAGTAACAGCATACAAAAAAAATATTCTCTAAGCAGAGACAAAAACACATCAACACATGCCCAACATGTAGATAGCATGGATTGAAGAAAATGGTATACAAGCCTCAAGATACTGAAAATGAACTGACAAAAATTAGGTGCTATTTGTCTTTGTAGCTCAGTCTTTTCCTCACTTCCCAACCTAGCACAAACTTTTAAATAAATCAGGCTCTCGAATATTTGTGATTGAATAAATAACCAGTTGAGTGGACAGAATGGATGGGATAGACGATAGATAAATAGACTGATGTTAGAAAAAAGAGTGGTGGCTTGGCACCTGTAGCTCAGCAGCTAGGGTGCCAGCCACATACACCATGGCTGGCAGGTCAAACCTGGCCCATGCCTGCCAAACAACAATGACAACTACAACAACAACAAAAAATAGCCAGGCGTTGTGGCAGGCTCCTGTAAAAATCCCAGCTACTTGAGAGGCTGAGGCAAGAGAATCACTTAAGCCCCAGAGTTTGAGGTTGCTGTGAGCTGTGACACCAGGGCACTCTACCAAGGGCAACATAGGGAGACTTTGTCTCAAAAATTAAAAAAAGAAAGAGTAGAAGTTGAAGGGATCTACCTCTGCTCCCATTTCCTTCCACAGTGGGCAAAGCTAATCTCCTCTTGTGCTTCCCTGTACAAATGAGAGGTGTTAAAATATGTAAGTGTTTAAGAACCATGATCATAATACCTATATGCCTTGGTGGGTAATTACTATCGTGGCACACAAAAGGATTTTCTCCCCCTAACCCTCGAATATGTCCATGACTTAATCCCCAGAATCTGTGACTATGTTACATGGCTAAAGAGACTCTACAGATGTAATTAAGTTTACAGACCCTAAAATAGAGACATTATCATAGATTATTCTTATGGGCCCAATGCAATCGCATGAGCCCTTAAAAGCAGAGAACTGTCCCTGGCTGGAAGAAGAAAGAGGCAGAAATAGTTGAAGTTTAACCATTCAGTGCACTATTGTGGCTCTGGGAATGAGGTGCCCATGTTCAAGGACTAGAGAGGTGCCCTGAAGAGCTAAAGGGTGGCTTCTGGCTGACAGCCAGCAAGGAAACAGAGACCTCAGTCCTGCAACCACAAGGAACTGTGAATGGGCTTGAAAGAAGATTCCTCTCAGAACCTCCTAATAAGACCACAATTGGCCAACACCTTGATTTGGGCCTTATGAAAGAGAAGACAGAGAAATTAGCTGTGCCAGCTGGTCTTTCGATCTAGAGAACTGTGAGATAATAAATCTGTATTGTTTTTAATTCACTAAAACAGTTTCTGGTGATTTTTTTGAGCAGCAACAGAAAACTAACATGCTATCTTCCTGGTGAAGAGATCATTTTTGAGCCTGTTCTACATGTTAAATCCTGTGCTCTGTGTTTGGGATGGAAAAATGTGTTCAATTCTCAAGGAGTTCATAAGCACATAGCCTGCTGAAAAACTCTATGCTAAGAGGTTAGCACAAAGCACTACAGAGCATAGTCAGGAAGCTGTGACACCCTCAGACTCTTGATTTCTCCCTCCTCCAATCATTCTCCTATTATGCACTCTCCCAGTGAATTGGACCACTAACTTTATCACAAGTCAGAAATAGCAAGCCATCCTTAAGCTGCAGGGACCCTCAAGACCTGTGGTATATACCACCTTGATGCTATTTCTCCTAAGTCCCTTTCTTCCCTTTCCCCACCTCCTCCCTACAACACCTGACTGCTATTTTTTTTTTTATTAAATCACAGCTGTGTACAATAATGCAATCATGGGGTACAATGTGCTGGTTCCATATACAGTCTGAAATATTTTCACCGAACTGTTAACTTAGCCTTCATGGCATTTTCTAAGTTATTGTATTCAAACCTTTATACTTAACATTTAGTAAACTTCACCTGTACCCTTCTAAGATGCTATTTGTTGATCCTTTTATCACCTTTTACTTAGATTAGTGCAAGCAGCTCTCAACTAACTTTCCTGACTCAACAGACATCCATTGTCTGAGTCATCTTGCAAAGAATTAAATCAATCGCACCACACTCCACCTCAAAATCTTTCCAAGACGTCCTACAATTCTACAAAGCTTTGGTTACCCTTAGCACCCTTCTAAGCTCTATTAGGGCAAAAATTGTCTCTGCTCGGCTTTTAAACCCAGTGCCTAGACCAGATGTGGTACATGGTTGATTTCCCCGAAAGAATCTGCTGAATGAATGAGCTTGACCACATCTGACTCTACAGCAGCAGTTCTCAACCTGTGGATGGCGACCCCTTTGTAACAATGAAAATATATTGCAGCATTAGGAGGGTTGAGAACCACTGCTCTACAGCCTCATCTCTGGCTTTAAAGCAATCCCCTTCCACTACGCCCCTGCCCGCTGTCCAAACTGGCCCACCTTCTCTTTCTAGCTACACTCCAGTTTTTCCTCATGACTAAAAGCCTTGTCCACCAGGTTGCTAAGTATGACTCACGTTTTAAGATTCTACCTCACTCTGACAGGCTTCTGGTTCTCCTAACAGCTCAACCATCTGAAGCAAAGTGTTCAGTCTCTTCTGGGCCCCTCTTCTACTACAGCATCGACAGCAAGCCCTCTAGTGTAGTGCTGCTCAAGGGTAGCATGTTACTAGTGCTGATGTATAAACAGCTTATTATTACTTTGGTGCAAGCTACTTCCAGAAATCAAGTATAAGCAATTAGAAATGTTTACAGCAACTTGACATTACTGTGACATTTAAGTATGTGACACCTGTGGAACAAGATATAAACCAGTTCAGGTGTTGCTGAATTTGTGTAGCAAGTCACAGGTGGTACAACCTACATATTCTTCATGTGCAATAGGACCGTTTATTGATCTATGCAAAGCAAATAACAAACAAACAACCCAGTTGGTCCATCCCCAAGCAAGTCTGCGAAGCACTGCTTTAAAGCCCTCTGGTATGTTCTTACCTTCTCTCTTCCAGGAGCATTGTTTCCTTCCTGGGATAATGCAGGTGTCCAATACATTTCAGTCAAGACACAAAGATGTGAGTGATAAGAAAGCTTTGTGGAAGATAGGAGATTAATCTATTTCCTAGTGAATGGTAAGAATTGGGCACTTGGGGGAAAGAGGATGGTTGAATGCACTGAGGAAGGAGAGCAAACGAGGAGCAGTGTAAAAAGATGACATACAAGCATCGGGAAGCTTTCAAAAAATGAAATAGCAGGCAGAAGGTCACCAGAGTCTTTTCACACTGACAACCCAGGCCTACCCCAGAAGAAGCCCCTCACAAGCTCCAGCTCTAGGCAAGCGGACTATATGAAGGATGAGTGTAGGGGATAAGCCTACAGGCAGGAAGACCAAGCAGGATTCAATTTCAGTCACCCTATCAGAAGTGAGGCCTGAACAAGGCCAGGGATATTTTGGTGATGTCTAGTGGTGGTAGAGACAAAGTCAAGAAATATTTCTGAGAAACTACAGGAAGGGCTTGGTGATTGGTTAGATAGGATAAAGGGACAGGGTAGCATGACTAAGGTTTCTGGTTTGGTTTGGGTGACTGTGCATAAGTTAACCTCACGAGATGAGATATGGGAAACAGAAGGAGGAACAGGTATAAGAAACGGGGAGTTGGCAGATCCCAGCGTGATGAACCCAGGGACATTCAGATGGAGATGTCAGCAGGCACCGGGGAGGAAGGAAGGGCTGAGAGATAGAGCCTTTGGAAGCCTTCATACCTACATGGTCATTAAACCATGGTAAAGGAAGTGTGAGAGAAATAGAGGTTGAAGGACAAACTCTTGGAGAATAACATCATTTAAGGGGCGAGCTGAGGGAGGTAACCTCACAAAGACAACAACAAAGAAAGAGTCAAAACAAAACAAAGCAAAACTAAAACACCAGAACTGAGTGTCTGTAGAATCCCAAAAACAAAAGTGGGAAAAACTCTGAAGGAGACAGCAATGAACAGAATCCAATGCAGATCCAAATGCACAGAAAGGCCCGTGTCACAGAAGAGCACGGTATCCAGTGAACTGAGCCAAGCTGGAAGCCCCTGGGACTGCAAGGAGGGGAAGTTAAGCAGTGATGAGGCAGAAACCCAAATGCAAAGGCATTGAACAGGCCTCTTTCAAGAGGAAGGAGATGCAAAAATCAAGTTTTATTATTCTTACGGAGGTAACACCTTGTGAATTTTTATAGTGAGGAGAAGCAATAATAGAAGAAAAGAAGGAACAGGAGAGTCTAGAAGAGAAAATAGGAGGAATGGAAAGGCTCCCTGGCTCAGTGGCTCAGTGGCTAGGACACTGGCCACATACACCAGGGCTGGCGGGTTCGAACCCAGCCCGGGCCAGCTAAACAACAATGACAACTACAACAACAACAACAATAGCGGGTGGTTGTGGCAGCTGCCTGTAGCCCCAGCTACTTGGGAGGCTGAGGCAAGAGAATCACTTAAGCCCAAGAGTTTGAGGTTGCTGTGAGCTGTGACACTATAGCACTCTACCAATGGCGACATAGTGAGACTCTGTCTCAAAAAAAAAAAAAAGAAAGAAAGAAAATAAAGAAAGGTCCCCTGCACGGTGCTCTCCCTCCACTGGGGCCGGGGTATCACCTCCTCCTCCAAGGAGAGAAAAGGGAAAGGGAATGAAGTAGGTGACTTAGTAGCAGGGATGACAGCCTTCCCTAAGACCCGCACCTGGAATATGCCTTTCCCGTCTGCTCCCACAGCACTCAGCTCGTCCGTAATCGCCTAAGTGACCTGTCTGTACCAGTGCTAGACAGTAGGTGCCAGCAAGGCATAAACTGCATCCATCCTGTTCACCGCTCTATACCCAGTGCCTAACACACTGCCTGGTATAACTGAGGCCCTAACCAGATGTGTAGTCAACTAAATGGACACAAAAAATTAAAGGGGATCCACCAACAAAAGCTTCAAATTTTCTAGTAAAGTAGAAGGTGACGTCAAATTGCTAAGGGTTTGCAAAATGGAGGTAGGTAGGGGTTATCTTGAGAGCAGTGAGAGACTAGGATAGCTTTTCAGGGAAATGGAAAATGAAAGTCATTCGAGGACAAGTTTACAATAGTTCTCGATCTTTGACGCACATTATAATCACCTGCAGAACATGAAGAACTACTGAGGCTTGGGTCCTACCTCCAAGTTTCAGATTGAATTGGCCTTGGCAGCCTGGGCATAGAGATTTTTTAAGATTCTAGATGAGAGATGTAGCCAAAGTTGAGAATCACTCAATTATGGAAATTAAAATATTAAGTCACGTTGGTCAGGCTTTAGCTGAGACTGGAAACTATGAATTAATCAGTTCACTGTTCTATCCAATTTTCTACAATACTGCTCAGCTGCCTGAGTTCCGTGCAGAAGATGACAGTAGGATTAATTTGGAGTTAGGGCTTTGCCAGATAAAGATAGATGTGAGACAAGCAACGAGTGAAGAGACCAAGGGAAAACTATGCTGTTTGTGACAGTGAAGCAGGGAAAAGTAGGAGAGGCAACTAGCCAGAGGCTGTGGCTTGAAGACCAGATAGGGGAGCTGATTATATTTTCTCGGCACATTTCCAGGGGAGAAGGCCCACAGATTGGCTATGAAAGCAGGTGACGGTAGTGCTCCTGAGATTATTGCAGTTGAGTCAGACAAAGCATCTTGAAGGCTGCTCAGAAGCTGGCATCTGAAAGGATTTTGAAGTCTCCCAGAGCAACAGCAGGGAGGGAGGACAGAGACAAGTCAAAGTCCACGAGCGTGTGGGAGGGAAGTGTAGACAGAGGCCTGAGAAAGGCAGAGCAAGGGCAGCGCCTGTGGCTCAGTGGGTAGGGTGCCGGCCCCATATACCAAGGCTGGCGGGTTCAAACCCAGCCCCGGCCAAACTGCAACAAAAATATAGCCGGGTGTTGTGGGCCTGTACCAGCTACTCAGGAGGCTGAGGCAAGAGGATCACCTAAGCCCAGGAGTTGGAGGTTACTGTGAGCTGTGATGCCACAGCACTCTACTGAGGGTGATAAAGTGAGACTCTGTCTCTAAAAAAAAAAAAAAAGAAAGAAAGAAAGGCAGAGAGAGACCAAGAGTGAGAAGGTTTTGTTTCATTTTTTCCAGGAAGTGAAAAAGTAACAAATAGCTTTGAAGTGGCAACTGATGGGGGAATTGTGGCCAGTCCACCCTGACATAGAGTCTTTGAACACAGGAGGAAAACTCCATCCCTCTCAGCTCTTCATCAGAGCCATCAGCAAACCTTAAAAACTCTACCTTCTAAATATATTCTAGAATCCAACCATTCTTCACTCAAATGGTATCTCCTTTTTCTGGATTATTGCAATTGCCCTTTAGCTGGTCTTTCTGACTTCACCCTTTCCTTCTTCAACCTATTCCTCACATTAAAAACAAAACAAAAACATGTCACTTCTCTGCTTTAAAATGTGCCAATATTTTCCCACCTCACTCATAGTAAAAGTTCTTAGAGTAGATCATGTGGTCTTATAGAATCTGGGCCTTGTCTACCTCTCTGGTCTTTCTCCTCTTTCCCACTTCTGGACTCAGCTTCAGCTACACAGATTCTCTTGTCCTTCCTGACACACATCAAGAATGCTCCTGACAGAGGGAAGGAGCGAGGGGGGTGGGGTCTGGGTGTGTGCCACATCTTTTGGGGGCAAAACACGATTGTAAGAGGGACTTTACCCAACAAATGCAACCAGTGTAACACAGTTTCTTGTGCCCTCAATGAATCCCCAACAATAAAAAATAAAATAAAAAGTGACATATCTGTATAATGATATATTATTCTGCTACAAAAATGAATGAAATGATACTTGCTGTGACATGGATGAACTTTGAAAACATGCTAAGTAAAAGAAAACAGACAAAAGGCCACATATTGTATGGTTTCACTTATAAAAAGAAAAAAAAGAATGCTCCTGACTCAAGGCATTTGAAACCACTGTCCCCACAACCTAGAAGGTCCCTTCCTCCAGATAGCTCCCATGACACACTCCTTTAATTTCTCAGATCTCTGCTAAATGGTCACCACTGACACTCCACCAACAAGCACTTCCCTATCCCCCTTACCTTGAATTATTTGAAACATTTCAATACTTTCTTTTCTTTTCTTTTTCTGAGATAGAGGCTCACTCTGTACCCTTGGGTAGAGTGCCACGGCATCATCATAGCACACAGCAACCTCAAAGTCTTGGGCTCTTTTTAGTACAGAGGGAGTCTCACTCTTGCTGAAGCTGGTCTTGAACTCCTTAGGCTCAAGCAGTCTGCCCTCCTCAGCCTCCCAGAGTGCTAGGATTATAGACCATGCGTGGTCTCTCAACAACTTCTAAACCTTTAAATGTCCATCATTAAGGAATTTCCCATCATAAAGGATTGCCCACCTTGGTTAAAATTTTCAAATTCTATTACATAAATGAGCATTTAATTTGTTCATTTAATGGGCAATGATTAACAAGAAATAGAAATAAAGGAATTTCCATAATCTCTAGTAAAACAATCCCCTGACTCTGTTTCCCCATGACCTATTTTGGCACGACAATCTTCCCACACACCCAGACTCTCCTTTACCTTTCTCTCCCTCTGTCCTTCCCACCCCTTTCTGTCCGTACAGGCATACCCCATCCAGGCTCTGTGCTGGACCAACGAATCGACTTCCCCTAGTTCCCTCTCCACTGGCAGCGTCACAAGCCAGCTCAAGGGACCCCTGACCAGTCCCTTTCTCTTTTCAGAGTCAAAGTGGAATTCCTGATCCTGCTTCATTAATGGGATTCTTTTTTCCCTTCCCCTCACCCCTCACTCTGATGCCCAATAAACTAATCTTTCATCCATGCAAACTTTCTTGCTATTCCCGCATTCTGTTATATCTTTGTACTATAATAATTGTAGTAGGAATAAATTATTCAGAGACCGCGAGGATTTTGCGTCCTTTCTTTAAACGTTAACATGTATCTTTAAGAGCATAAAAATTGGCTAGGTGCCTGTGGCTCAACGGGCTAAGGCGCCGGCCACGTACACCTGAGCTGATGGGTTCAAATCCAGCCTGGGCCCACCAAACGACAATGACGGCTGTAACCAAAAAATGGCCAGGCGTTGTGGCGGGCGCCTGTAGTCCCAGCTACTTGGGAGGCAGAGGCAAGAGACTCGCTTGAGCCCAGGAATCGGAGGTTGCTGTGAGCTGTGATGCCAGGACACTCTATCCAGGGTGACAGCTCTCTCAAAAAAAAAACATAAAAATTATTTCTACCACTGAAAACCTAAGATTAAATAGATTTGCTCTGTTTTATTAAGTTAGCAGAGCACATACCTAATATTATCTCATTTTTATTCTACTTCAGGTAAGGCATTTATAGCTTTAGAAAAATGTATTAAATGTCTCATAGCACGGGACCTTATAGAAACATGTCAAACTGATGATTTTTATGTACTCGGTTCACACTATTTCCCTGTAAAATCCCAATAAGAGGTTGCTGTTTTTAATTATTAAGTATAAGGGAACACCGCATTTTAAATTTAAATATTGAGAAGAAATAGAAGTTATTAAAATACAAACCAACAGACTGCTTAATAATATATTTATATTTATCTACATGAGAGAAGATGTTAAATTTCTCCTATTGCTTTTAATTTTTTCTTATGGGCTCGGCGCCTGTGGCTCAACGGGCTAAGGCGCCAGCCACATACACCTGAGCTGGAGGGTTCGAATCCAGCCCAGGCCCGCCAAGCAACAATGACGGCTGCAACCAAAAAATGGCCGGGCGTTGTGGTGGGCGCCTATAGTCCCAGCTACTTGGGAGGCAGAGGCAAGAGACTCGCTTGAGCCCAGGAATTAGAGGTTGTTGTGAGCTGTGATGCCACAGCACTCTATCCAGGGTGACAGCTTGAGACTCTGTCTCAAAAAAAAAAATAATTTTTTCTTATGATTATTTATATACTTAATCAGACTGCATATCATCCTATTAGCCAAGAATCGCCTATTGCCCTTTTTAATCATAACTATATTGATGTGTTTTTTTTTTTTAATTTTTCAGGTTGATTACTTGATGACATTAGGAAATTATTTTTAATGTCTTAGGTGTGATAATGGTATTGTAACTTTTTTAAGTCCTTACCTTTCAGAGATATACTGAGATATTTACAGATGAAATAAGATTAGCCAGGAGTCTGAGTGATGGGTACATCAGTTAATTACATCATTCTACTTTATAATTGTTGGGAAATTTCCATAGTAAGGGGTTTTTTTTTAAGATAGAAATAAAATTTCCATGTAGAAATGCTTACTATAAAGGTTTTTTAAAGCCTATTAGGAGAGATGGTTCTTTCTGTTCATATAAATATTCACCATTTTTTTACTCAAGAAATATTTCAACAACCTTTTTTTAAATATTAAATCATAGCTGTGTACATTAATGCAATCATGGGGTACAATGTGCTGGCTTTATATACAATTTGAAATATTTTCATCAAACTGGTTAACATAGCCTTCATGGCATTTTCTTAGTTATTGTGTTCAGACATTTATATTCTACACCTAGTCAATTTCACATGTGCCCTTGTAAGATGCACCATAGGTGTGGTCCCACCAATTACCCTCCCTCCACCCATCCTCCGCCCTCTCCTCCCCCCACTTTCCCCTTCTTCCTGGGCTGTAATTGAGTTATAGCTTTCATAAGAAAGCTATAAATTGGTTTCATAGTAAGGCTGAGTACACTGGATACTTTTTCTTCCATTCTTGAGATACTTTGCTAAGAATATATTCCAGGGCGGCGCCTGTGGCTCATCAAGTAGGACGCCGGCCCCATATACCGAAGGTGGCAGGTTTGAACCTGGCCTCTGCAGAAATGCAAAACAGAAAAATAGCCGGGCATTGTGGTGGGCGCCTTTAGTCCCAGCTACTCAGGAGGCTGAGGCAAGAAAATCGCCTAAGCCCAGGCGTTGGAGGTTGCTGTGAGTTGTGTGACGCCACGGCACTCTACCGAGGGCAATAAAGTGAGACTCTGTCTCTACAAAAAAAAAAAAAGATACTTGCACCAGAATATTTATTGTAGCCCAATTCTTAATTACCAAGTCCTGAAAGCAACCCAAATGCCCATCAACCCACAAATGGATGAACATACCTCTTGTTGAATATCATTATGGTCAATTTCAAAGTACTCCCATTGGGAGGCTATGCACCAACACCAGTGCCAATCTACCTTCAAAGCAATTTTGGAACTCTTTTTCTGGAATGACCATCAGGGCTGGTGGTGTCACATGGCACACAAAAACATGTGACAACAAATGAACGCCATTCAGCAAGACACCTCCACATGTTGACACAAACACAACAGCAAAACAGTGATATACCAAGATTATGAAACCTTACTGAGTTGTTTGTACAGTCCTGCCAACATAAGCATATGGTGACATCTTCATGAACTTAATTGCCAAACCTTCATACTTGCCCATTCTCATCCCTTCTTGCTTATGAAGCTGTTAAGGACTGCTCAGACCTGGTGGATATCTTGTCACCACAGGGTGTCGATTCTGTGGATGAGGCTGCTGAGAGCTGACCACACCCGGGAAAGCCTTTCTCCGAACTTCTTGTTCTTTATGGTGTAAGCCTCTGGAGTTGAATACTCTGCTACTCAGAGCTGAACGCATAGCAGCTGCTACAGATGGTTGGCAGTCTGGGTTGGAGAAAATGCTTCCTCGCACTCTCGCCTGGAGGAGTGTTGAAGGTGGCATCTGACCTTCCGTTAACTGCTACCTTCTTAGCTGCTACTTTGATTGTCCAGTGCTCTGAGAGTCCTAGGCAATATATTTAGTTCACTAAACCCTGGGATTGTACAAAAGCAGCCTGTATTTACATCCCGAAGCTGGCCCGTAAAGCCGTAGGTTGAAGGGCACCAAAATCCTCCATGCAGGATACAAAGTACATAAAACAAAATAAAATAAATTTTTGTATTCCCTGTTTTCAGGTCTCAAATTCCATTTGTGGAGATTCTTTTCTTAGCGGCCTCCCTTAAATGATATGTTTTCTTGGGCAGAGATCAACTCCCCTGTGAACTGCAAGATGGACGCAAATTTAATTGAATCTTAGGGTTCATGGGTTGGCAGGAATCCTCGAGATCACCTTGCCTCACACCTTTGTTTTGTAGATTCAAAAAAAAACTCACGAACCAACGAGGTTCAGGAATTTACCCAGACAATGTCCACATTTGAGTCAGAACCCTGGTTTCCAGACTTCTAGCTCAGGGGATTTTCCACCCTGTTGCCACCCCAAATTAAGTGTGTGAACAGCTCATTAAACATCTGGAGGAGAAACTGGCTGCCATTTCTCCACCTGGATCTGGAGTCTGTGGACCTGAAGCCTCATTGGAAGAGTCCATCTACTTTTGGTGGGGGGAGGCACACAGGAAGGGGGGGATGACCGTCTGTGAAGGGAGCAGAGGCACGGCCACCAACCTCTGGATTCTGCGCAAGTCTAGCCCTGCTCTTGCCTTCTATCTACCAGAAAGGGCAGTTCCTTCTCTCACCCTTCCCACTTCCACTCTTTCTTACTTGACAGACTAAATACATGTTAGTTTTAAATAATTAGCCCATTTCATGTCATGACATGCTACATCTACAATAGCTTCCCTTTAAGAACCTATTTCTCAGATTTATAGAATAAACCGCTGCTATGTGTGTTTCTTAAAGTTTCAGAGACTCCTCCCCCCCCAACCGTGGGACTTCCAAATAAAGGCATTTTTCAAACCGTTTGGCTAAATTTTTCAGACATGCCCCATAGTTCTGTCAAGTATGTGAGGGTCTAGAAAGCAATGCATGCTCCATTGGAAGAAACTCTGACTTTTTATAGAAAAGAAAGAATGTCTTGCAATGCCAACAGGAACCAGTCTCTGCTTTAGACATGTAGTTTTTAAATATATTCTTTCAAAAGAAGCCACATGTGTGATTGTTTTTGTGGTTTGTTTTTGTAAACACGCTCGATCCTATTCCAAAGGTGCCTGTGATCATACATCTGGGAATGGTTTCTGTGCGCTTGTGCCCTCTGCTGGCCAAATTGAGACCTTCCTAAGAACTTGCCAATCAACCTCTGGGTCACGATGTACAATTCTCCATCCTGCTCATTTGGGGACCTGTTTAACAAACACCTTCTCAAGAACTTATATGCTAGAGATAAAAATCTAGCTTTACATTCCCTACTTGTTATCAAGATCTCTACAACCTGATGGCTCTGGTGCAAGAGATCTGCCCCTTCTCAAGCATCTTTTGTATCTATCCCCTCTATCCTATGATTAGCAGGTTATTATATCCTATAGAATTCCTGAGTTGTTTCTGCCATGTAATTAAGTAAATTAGCACATTAGTGAGTAGGGACAAGGTGTATCCTTCTGTCTTGGTTACTAATTGCTCAGTGTTTATCTTGTTGCCCCAGTGTGACAGTCCTCTCTCTAGGCTTTCATCAACTTCATCAACTCAAAAGAGGCCTTGGCCACAGACACCAGGCCAACACACCTCTCCTGGCCCCATGGGGTGATGAGAGACCCTCAGGCTTGCTGGTTCTTGGCATTCCCAGGAGTCCTCCCCTGTCTCTGCAGTGGCCAAGATAGAGCATGCGTGCTTGAATACAGTCAGCCCTTCCCCGCTCGGCCATGAGGAGAGAAGCAGCACCCAGTTCGAGACCTGTGGTCTTCCCTCTCCTGCCGGTGGTGAGCCCCAGCTGACATTCCGGAGGTTCCGCGGCTGCTCTCTCCTCTCTCCCTTGTAACCCTCCCAAGTCCGGTGTTTCCTCGGTTGGCTTGGAGCAGCTGGCGCTCCTAGATTTCTACTGACCAGTGATAACTGCATTGAAATCTATTATTCTGTCTCCAGTTATTCTGAAGGTATATGCTTTTCTTCAGCTCTCTTTCTCTTTGTTGAGCTGTACTTTTTTCCCAGAGGTACAGTATGTGGAGAAATTTGAATTTGGGTGGCTGGCATTATTATCCTAAGGGAAAATGGTGGGAGTTCTCTTCTGATATTTTGTTGTATTTTGTTTTCTCAGTGAGGTAGAAACAAGATGATCAGCTGAACAAGGCTGGGCAAGGGGAGAGGAGGAGGTGTGAATAGTTGTTTGGGGGAGCTGGAAGTGGAAGGACCAGGTAGTGTGACTGCCCCGGAAGTAGTCGTCACACTGCTAGAGGTAGCGAACTGCTAGAGGTTTGTGATAATAAGTTTGTTCTTTTAAAATTTCAAATGAATATGAGGGCACAAATTTTTAAGTTACATTGTTTTCAATTCTAAGGTAAAGATCAAGTTGTAGTTGAGCTCTTCACCTAGGGCTGTGCTAAACACCCTCATGTTGTGCATATTAGTGTAATAAACTTAAAATAAGACCAGTCAGCATGATGGTGGGCTTTTCTCAGCCATGTTCAGCTGCATTCTGTTGTGGTTCTGCCAAATGAGTACATAGAAATGTGCTAAGCAGATATGAGGAAAGTTTCAAAGCACTCCTGTGAAACAGAAAAGTAGAAAGACACGCCATGTTCTTGGATTAGATAAGACAGCATCGTGGAGAGTCCAGTTCTCCCTGAGTTAATGTACACATTCATTGTGAGCACATTCAAAGTAGTCATTTATGTTTTTCTGAAGTGAGAGAAGTTGATTCTAAAGTACATAAGAAAAACTAGTGAGTAAGAATATTCGGGAAATGGACAAGATATGAGCTGGCTCTTTTAAGCAGAAAAGAATTTTTAAAAAGAAAATGGGCAAAGTACAGTGGCTTATGCCTATAATCCCAGTGCTATGGGAGGCTCTGAAGTTCAAGAGTTCAAGACCAGCCCAGAAAATATAACGAGACCCAGACTCAACAACCACCACAAAAAAGGCCACTATGGTGTTACCTGCCTATAGTCCCAGCTACCCAGGAGGCTGAGGTGGGAGGATCGCCTGAGCCCAGGAGTTCAAAGCTGCAGTGCCACTGCACTCCAGCCTGGGTGACAGAGCAAGACCCTATCTCAAAAAAAAAAAAAAAAAAAAGCCCTTACATATATGAGTTTCTCAATCTCATTTATGTTAAGAGAAGAATGACTTGAAGACACTTAAAAATCTTACTGCTCACCTATCTGGCAAAACTCAAAAATTTGCTAATGTACTCTGTTGGTGAGTCTGCAGAAAAATAGGTGCTTGTCATTATTGCTGGTTGGAGTGCAAAACAGTGCAGCCTCCCTGGGGAATAATTTGAAATTAACTATTAAAACTACATTTGTATTTACCTGTTTATTGAGCAACTCCACTTTTAAGAATCTCTACAAATTCAAAATAATATGTGCGGGAAATTATTTATTATGCAACATTACTTATGATAGCAAATGGTTATAAATAATCCAAATATCCATTAACAGGAGACTCACTAAATGAACTGTGGCGCATTCACAAACTAGAGAATGGAGCAGTGATAAAAAAGAAAAAGAGAGAGCTCCCTAAAAACCAAGACTCAGAACACAACATCACATGAAGAGATAAAAGATGTGTGTAGGAGGCTGTCTTGTGAGTTGGAAAATAAGGATGTTTGCTTATTTTTACCAAAAGCAAAAGCCTTGGAAGATTAAATTAAAAAATTAGTAAAAGTGATTTCTTAGAGGATAGGGAAAAAGGGTTGAGGAGATGGGGATTGTGGTGACATCTCTCTAAATATAATGAGCAATATAAACATTTTACAAATTTAAAAAGTAATAAAATTTTAAAAAGGGAAATGAAAGCAAACACTGACATTAGAAACAAATGGAAACAAATTAATATCAGATAGTGGGAGATTGTGCCTTCACTTGTAGACCCTGCCTTTCCTTGTGAACGTCTTGGTAAAGCTCGTTCTTCATCCCCAGCCGTGGCAGGCTACGGCATTTGCACAGCTTGCCTCAACTGTGTTCATGGCCTATTGTCTGTCTTTTCCCACAGAACAGTCAGCACATGGCAGCCATCTTTGTTTTGTTCACTGATCTCCTCATACAGCCTATGCAATGTTTGGCACATAGTAGGTGCTCATTAAATGTTTGTTAAATCAATGAAACTCCTTGTGCTCAAGGAAGTCATTCTTTATATGTACTTATTTTAATGCCCCAAACTTAGCACAGGACCAGCACAGGAATTGTATGATACATATTTTTATCTGAGGCCAGATGTTTTTAGCAGAACTACAACTGCATTTCTATCTTCACTGGCTTCTATTTGTGTCTGGCCAATGGCTCTGGACCCTGCTGCCATGACTTTATCTGCAGCTGGAAGTCTCTAGCAGCTGAGATATTGGCCAGGCTCATGCTGTGTTGAAAGTGGTTCAAACTGCCAAAGATTCACTCTCCTCTCTCCTTCAGGATACTTCCAGCTGAGCTGCTTTGCAGATGTTTCAGAGGGATCTCTCTATTCCTTTCTAGTCAGCTTACAAGGACAGGCAGTGATATTTTGGATTCATGGAGCAATAAATCTCTCTTTTAAAATGGCTATATCCACATGAGGAAATTTCTTTCAGTAGATCTGGTTTAATGAACTGGAGATCTGAGTCTCACTAAGAATAGCATCTACTTCCCCACTGCCCTCTCTCAGCATTTCATCGTCTCCATAAAATGCACCAAAAGGCTTCAGTTTAGAGTTTGCTTCTTAAAAGGTTTTACCCTGAGAGTGAAGAAAATGTGGATTTGAATCTTAGCTTGGACAATTTGCTGACTCAGTTTCCTAGGGCTCCGTTTCTAGGAGCTCTCAGCAACACCTCTGATTCTTAGTTGTTGGAAATGCTAGCAAATGTGTACGTTATCCCTCTAGCACTGTGCTAGTTCTTCGATGAAAGACGCTATTAATATAAATAGGCTTACTACTCCTACTAGAAATTGTAGGGGGGAAATAGTGGAAGAAAATACAGTAGAGCCTCTGCAAGTTGACCACTCAAGGGACTGTGACAAACTGGTAAACATACAGAAGTGGTCAATCTGAGGAACCAGGCCTACTGTACTAATACATACTTGTGGTACATGTGCAGTCTCCGACAATTAGGTCAATGGGGTGGCACCTGTGGCTCAAAGGAGTAGGGCGCCGGTCCCATATGCCGGAGGTAGTGGGTTCAAACCCAGCCCCGGCCAAAAACTGCAAGAAAATTAGGTCAACGTAAGGTGTGATCAACTATGGAAGTTCTGGTGTATTGCAAAATGTGGACAATCATTGCCCTTTGTTGGTCAGATGATGGTGCTTTTTTATCTTGGTGATTTAAACTTTTCCCAGCTTTTTATAACTTGTTGACTAACTCTAGAGCAGTTTTCTATTCAGAAATGTTAGTAAGATAATTTATACAACCTTTAATAGTTAAAAAAAATTAGCAATTTTTCTTTCTTGATTCTGTCCAGTGCCTCAATAGTAACTCACAACATAAATCAAACTGCACAAAAGAAATCATGTTGGTTCATTTCATTAATAATCAGGAGAATTAATAGGAGCACAGAGCAGATCCCGGGCCTAAAAAATATCAGTTTGCAAACAAATATGAACAAGACTCTAAATGGAGGACCTGATCTTTAGTTCAAGTGCTGAAGTCAGAACTTTTAAGGACATTTTAGGATGAGCAGATGACAAGCCTTTTGAAAGGTAGGCCAAGGAGAGAGATCTCAAGATCAGGCAATGAGCCAACAGGATGCCCTCTGTGAAGCCGAGAGCAAATCCTCCTCTCTGCTGGGAAAGCATTCTCTTCAAAGGAGCTTTTGAAGAGACAGTCAGCTATGCTACAGCCACCTTCAGGGATCAGTGTGGAGAAAAATGTCACAGCCAAGTTGTACATGACTCCACAATGGGATGTCTATAGTTTGCATCAACTGAGAGGTGGAGAATGATCACGGGCTGGGAGAGTGCATG
This sequence comes from Perodicticus potto, assembly GCA_963574655.1. NCBI lineage: Eukaryota > Metazoa > Chordata > Mammalia > Primates > Lorisidae > Perodicticus > Perodicticus potto. The sequence continues at coordinate 4,028 of CAUYRH010100127.1, read as the reverse complement.
TCAGAGATTGGTACCCAAGAGCGAAGGAAGTGGCAGAGGTGGTGGTTGCAGCTCAGTCCCTCCCACCTCCTGTCGCTTGCAGGGGCTGTGGTCAGGGTTGCGAGAGAAGCAGTGGGTGCAGAGAAGGCATTTGTGACCACCTCATGCATGAGACCTCTAACTACTCTGTATTTCACAAGGGAGGAAGTACGAAGTGAGGGCTTAGAAGGGAACCTTTAAGGGCAAGTGTTTTTGCCAACCCAGGTTCCCCTGTAAGTGCAGGTGCTGAAATGCACTTCCTGTGTGGCTTCTTTTCTCAGTGATCAACTCTGTAACTCACACGACCCTCGTAGTCTGCTGCAGGTCTCTGCATCCTGAAAATCAGAAACATTCATCTCACCGTCCTGCGGTAGAGAGCAAGGGTCAAGCAGTTACCAAAATGGTTGTTTATTATGGGCAGAATTTATAACAGAGAATAGAAGGCACATCATCTCTAGAACTCTGTCGACACACTTGGATTGCACAGAGAGATGAGGAAATTAATAATGTACTTGTGCTTCATCTGTCTTGTACAAAACACACCTAATTTTCCCCTTAGCTTCACTTTCATCCATTTTCACTTTGTGCAGAGTCTTTTATTTGCTTCCTCCTCCCTCTCATTTAATTCTTTTAATAAAAGAACCTGAGTGATACTCCAGGAAGGAAATTTGCACTGTTTTTTGCTCAGGGCATCGCCTGGTTGGAAGGTACAAATTCCCAGGTGTCTTTACGAGCAATTGCTCATTGGAGGTGTCTCCAGAACTGAGATCCGGATGCTGGTGCCCAGAGAAGGGAAATAACCGGTTGGATCAGTGGGTGAGAAATGGAAGCATAAATAGGGTTGAGACAAAGAGAGGGTCAGCTGTAAGTGGGTCAGGAGACCAGAGTGGACAGAGTAGGCCCTGGAATGCTCGCTGGGAGGCTTGCCATGGAGGATTTCTGTACTGCTCCCACCCAGCAACCCCAGGGGTAAGATGACTCAGCACTTCCTATTATTACAAAGGCCAACCCCAGGAGGCCCTACCAAGGCTGACTGCTGTTGAAACCTGTAGGTATATCAACATCCTAGTGTATACAGTAAAAGTTTGTTCCAGAGGGATGTGGGTAATTCATCTTAGTACTTGACGTTACTTTGTCTTTTTTTATTTTTATTTTTTACTTGAGCCAATAGCCTGAACTGGCCAGGCTTTGGACTGAGGCCGGCTGCTTGTCAGGTAGCACTGTAATAGTTAACATCTATTGGTGATTGCTAGGTGTGGGGCGAAGAACTTTACACCAACATCCCCTTTAATTCTCAGAAGCTGACCTGCAAGGTAGGTATTCGCAGATGAGAAAACTGAGGCTTGGAGATGTTAAATTGCTTAAAGGCAAATGGTTTATTGAGAAGAAACAAAAACAGAAAGGTGATCATATGCAGGAAAACATGGAGAAGATGAAAAGCAAACAGTGGACCAGGAGGGAAGGACTGAGGGACAGAAGCCTGGGCTGCTGGTAGAAAATCCAAGGAGCCGACACCACTGGCTCCTGGGGCCACGTAAGGTCCTATGTAGAGGATGGACCACCTTCCTAACGTCTTTGTGAATCTACCTTTTCCGTGGATGTAATCTTTGGATTATCCTCTAGATCTGGATTTTGCCACAAAGGGACAGGACATTCATTCAGCGTGACTGGAGAGGTATCTGTGATACGGGAACTGTGTGAGAGGGACAGGAGTGGAGGGTGTGGGAGGAAGAGGGGTCCCTTCAAAGGGGAGGAGGCCGGTCCAGGGATTAGAAAGGTTTTAATGAGAAGAGAGAAGGTGCAGAGTGGAGTCTGACCGGGAGTCAGCTCACCCTCACACAGTTGCGAGAGACCCTCCTAGTGTAGATGGAACTGCGGGTGACAGCTGTCATCTTTTCTCTGCGGAGCGACTGATGCTGTGTCAGGAACCCGTCTTAAAATTACTGCTCCCTGCAAAAGTGCTCATCTCACACCAGGGCATCATCTCTATTGTCGGCCAGGCCCAGGTCGGGGATTCTGATGTTTCCTGGGACCACTGTCCTTGAAGCGTCTAGGAGTGTGGGGAGGGGTGCTGCGACCACGCCGTTTGGTCTCTGACCTGCTCTCTCTCATTCGCATCTTCCAAAATGACTATACTCTTGTCAGGGTCGTGAGGATTTTTTCTCCACACCGTGTGCCCCTTCTCTTCTCCCTGGAATTTTCATTATTTCAGTAACTGGGTAAGGCAGGAGCACTGGCTGTCAATGAAATGTACATACTGTCAAAATCAGCCTCCCTGAAGGCACTGGCTTCGTCCTGTTTGCCTCCATATCCCCGGCTCTGGGAATTAGAGGTGATCTTCACATACTAAATTAAGACTGTGTAAGTAAATGAATGTGAGGAGGAGGCAAGTGTCTCTCCCTTGGAGACTTTTTTGTATTCTTATCTAGGTGTTTCACTGGCTTTGAAAATTAGAGAATAGGGAGAAAGGGGTCCTATGTAATATTGTTAGGGGGTGTAGTTGAGCAGGAGTAGGGAAGGAAAGTTTGGAGCCTGGGGCATCAATGTGGGAAAACCTGGAAAGCTGGGGGTTAGTGTAAGCTTCCTAGTCTAATGTCCTTTCCACATCCTGCAGTGTCTCTTTGTCCTCCCATCCTTGCCACCAACTTCCATAGGAGAGTTGCCGTTTGGAACAGACAAAGCAAAAATCTCCAGGACTTGGGCTCCGACATTTTCAATCTCTCTCTTCCCTGACATCTTCGAACAAGATTTTGGCCTCCAACCTTTTTTTCTACTCTCTTTCTCTTACTGATACATATAATAGATGCACATATTTTCAAAGTACAGGTGATAATTTCATACATTCATACAATTTGTGAAGATCAAATCAGAGTAATTGGGGTATTCATCATCTTAAATATTTGTCTTTTTTATGCTAGAAACATTAGAATTATTTTCTTCTAGCCATTTTAAAGTATGTCATATTTTATGTATTATATGTATATGTAAACGACAGTCACCCTATCACTCTATCAAACATCAAGTCCCATTTCTTTTATCAACTTGTATATTTGTACCTGTTAATCAGTCTCTCTTCCCTTCTTTTACCCTTCCTGGCCTCTGCTCTCTATCTTCAAATAGAGTCACTTCTATAGCTCCCACATTTAAGTAAGAATACACCATACTTGTCTTTCTGTACTTGGATGTTTCATTTAACATATTGATCGTTAGTTCCATCTGTATTGCTGAAAATTACAGGATTTCATTCTTTTTTATGGGCACTTAGGTTGGTTCTAAACTTTGGGTACTGTGAATATTGCTGCAGTAAACCCAGAGGTACAGTTATCTCTTCAACACATTGATTTCCTTTCTTTTGGATATATATCCAGTAGTGGGATTGCTGGATCATATGGATAGTTCTACTTTCAGTTTTTTGAAGAATCTGAATACTGTTTCCCATAGTGGCTGTATTAATTTTCTTTCTTTCTTTCTTTCTTTTTTTTTTGTAGAGACAGAGTCTCACTTTATCACCCTTGGTAGAGTGCTGTGGTGTCGCAGCTCACAGCAACCTCCAACTCCTGGGCTTAGGCGATTCTCCTGCCTCAGCCTCCCGAGTAGCTGGGATTACAGGCACCCACCACAACACCCGGCTATTTTTTTTTGCTGCAGTTTGGCTGGGGCCGGGTTCAAACCCTCCACTCTCAGTATATGGGGCCAGCACCCTACCCACTGAGCCACAGGTACTGCCAGCTGTACTAATTTTTGAGTTGACACTAGAAGTACAAAGCAGGGGTGCTGTGAAATCATCTGGAGAGGAGAAACGGGGTGAGTAAGGCCATGCAGGCTTTGCTTGTCATGCTAAGGTGGCTCAGCCCTCTCCTGATAAGTTTTTTTTTTTTTTGAGACAGAGCCTCAAGCTGTTACCCTGGATAGAGTGCTGTGGCATCACAGCTCACAGCAACCTCCAACTCCTGGGCTCAAGCGAGTCTCTTGCCTCCGCCTCCCAAGTAGCTGGGACTACAGGCGCCCGC